>CM051376.1:8132821-8160676 GCA_028015245.1 Cardamine occulta | reverse complement strand
GTATTCATGGGGCTGAGCCCCCAATCCTCCTGAATTCCTCTTGGGTGAACCACATCATCCCGAGTTGAAGATGGCTTCAAGAACTGAATTCGTTCCGGCTTTGATTCCATCCTCGTCATTCTGCCTGACTCCTCTCCACCTCACACAGCACCCTTTTAAAACCGTAACAAAAAACCACACATCCACCAGATTAGAATTCTCTTCATCAAAATTTCAATTATTGCTAGATATGTAAAATTAAGTAGAAGGACCTGAAGATAGGGAGATCGGTGGGAAGCAGAAGGCAAGATAGAAGAGTTGATGTCGTGTTATATTGATGGGGATGAGGTTTGGACTTGAAATATGCTTGGCCAGTGTCCATCTGAGGAAGCTATGGCACTGATTTAACCTGATCCGAATAATGACAGATATGTATGTGTATATATGATGAGATGATTGATGTTGAATGATGATGGATGTGTCAAAAGAGAAGAGGAAAAGGCAAAACAGAATGGCTGGATGGGAAGAAATAAAAATGTGAATATACAAAAAAAACCTCCCCTTTCTCCTCTTATAGCTTCTCTTCACCTACCCAACCTCTAAAAAATATTATTCATCCTTTTACATAAATTTCGTTTTATATATCTATTCACAGTTCTCAGTGTATATATATACACATATATATTTTTTATTTTACCTATATATTGTATTTATATGTAAATGTTTTTTATTTACAATATTTATATGTGTACGTTTTAGGAGGAAAGAGATTTCACATTCAACAAAAAACAAAATAGTTTTAAAAGACAATTTTTTAGTTTTTACTTATTTTAAATATCAATAGGCTAAATGTATCATTTAGTGATAAGATGTAAGTTAGTTCCTTTAGACCTATCTCTAACGGAGCTTTTTCATGGTTCTTAACCCAAAAACTAAAAAAATTAAAAAATATTTAATAAATTCAAGAACCCATCTTGCAATATGAATTTTTGAGCCGGTTCTAAAGATGATGTGGCACCGTGTTATTGGTTGGTGAGTTCATCAAACGGATCGAGTTTTTTTTCCCCGACCTTTTCTCTCTTTATCAGCTCTGCTAATGATACGAGCATCTGAAATTAAGGGGTCAGAAGTTGAGTATGGATCTGTTGAAATTGTATCTGAAATTGAGTCTGAACCGATTCTCGTTTTTAAGATCACTTTCATCTTCTATTTTCAGAATTCAAGCTTCGCTTTCGTCGCTCGAATTTTCTTTTAGCTGATACTAACCCCATCACCAATGGATTCTACTACTACTGTACGGCCATGGGGCCATAACCTTTCTTATCCTTAGTTTTCTTATCAGAGCTGTTCGCCGTTGCTGATTCTAGGCCCTCGTCACCTTCCCATTTTTTTTGTTCAAGATTCGTTTTAATCAACGTCCTCCTATCTCTCTCCGTCCCAGAAATTACAAGCATAATTTGAGTTTTCCTCGACTCACTGTAGCAGCATCAGAAGAGCCAGATATAGATTTAGAAATGGAAGTGACCGTGATCCAAAATCATAAATTGGTGTTCGATCCGCTAAGCTTGTCTTTTTCTTCAATTTTGTTTCTCATGAATACTTTTCACGCAGACAATAACTGCGATGTTGTATATTTATTTTTTGTGTTTGCTTTTTGCTTGCAGAGGAGCTGAGAACATTAAGCCGTTGAAGTCAATGGTGTGGCTGCAAGTTGTTGATTTACGAATTCGAAACGTTATTTCAAGTGTCAAAGAGTTCCTGTCTAAAATCAAAGGAGTTGATGTTCTATAGGATCCTAGTAGGAGGAACCAACTATCCAATGAGTCCATGGAATTTGAAGTGGGAGCTCTGATTAGTGATTGGTTTGCCAGAAGCATCTGCCATTCCTTCTTAATATAGCTCTTGTTAAGGTACATTATTTTCTTGTAATAGAGAAGAAGAACAAGTCTTTCTCGAGACTCCTGAGAGTCAAACCTTCACATTATTCTCTAAAAGTAAGTAGATTGTGTGTTTATTCTTGTTCAAGTGTGTCTCAATTTTGAGAGCCTAAACAATTTATGCATCATTACTTCAAAAACTAAAAAATTTTTAAGAACCGAACCATTCAGAAAGTATGCTTTTTTTAGGAAACTCCTGTTCAGTTTCGTAGAACTTTCGATTTTGTAACATTTCAATTATAATATGGTTAGAATCCCCTCCTTCTAATCTATCTGAGACTTGGAGGTTAAATGTATATTACCAATAAAAAACATAAAAGGTTCACAAAATATCGTAGGATCATTTACTTAGAAAAAACCAATGCTAGTATTTCAAGTACGTTATAATGCTAAATAAATCACATTTCAAGTGCTAGTTAAAAAAAAAGGGTAAGAAAAGTATCCAAATCACTATTAGGTTCCAAAGAGAAGACAATGTATAGAGGACACTTGGAAAATCCCAAATATTATTAACAGTAATTCGAATTAGCTGTAGACTTGTTGGTTGTGATCATGAGTGCTCCTTTTTCGCCAAATAATTTTACGTCTATATCGGCCCCCTTTATTGTTGCTTCGAGTTTCCGTTTTTTTGTTATAATATTAATTACATCTCCACTAATTCAATTTCAAGCAGAAAGATCGGTAAGAGATCGGTAGAAACTCGAAGTGATCATTACGCAAACTCATGCCGCTCTTCCCCGCAGTTCTTGCATTAAAATCCTAATCTGCTTCTGAAGTCCAAACGTACGAACTCAAATTTCTTCAGAAATTGAAGCCTAACAGACTTTGAAAGCTATCCGTGTTTGGTTCTTGAACTAGGATTTCTTTTTTCTTCTGACATCTCAGCAAAAACATTAAACAGAACCAGACAGAAAGATGGCAATTTAACTCCTTTTCCTCACTTTTTATTTTTCTAGAATTTATTTAATTATATCCTGGCATGTTGTATTTTTTGCATATGTTTTTAAAAAATAGTCTCAGGCATGTGGTGGAGTTAACTTCGAACTCAGTCTGAGAAAAGGAGGATTCTCTGTCACCTTCGGGGTTCAGGCTTTAAATTTGGAGAGGGGAGCACTTGGCTTGTTTCTGGATGTAGAGTGGTCATAATCCACTAGCGTCAAACACGATTTTATTTAGTGTAATACGCTGTAGAAGAGAAACAGGCAATTTACTGAAAAAGCAAGAATTCTTTTAAGAGTCCTAGATGGGTGGTGGTATAGTAATTGCCAAGAAATTCAGGTCATTTTTTATTTGATTGACTCGGAGGGTCTTTGTTGATCGTTCCCATTAATAATGTAATGTCACACATTCTACACTTTCTTTTTTTTTGTTAAGATTCTTTTCGTCTGCATTTATTTCAAAGATAAAGGCAATGCGAGCTTCTTTATCAAACCAAACAAATTGTGCGGACAATGTTAAACAGCATTAATTTTACTCATCTAGGGTGGGCATAATTTTTGCCCTCCCTATTCCTATTCCATCGGCCCCTATTCTTGGTGGAAATTCATGTCCAATTCTACAATATATTTTCACATGGTAAAAGCTGCTTCTTCCTACATTTTCTGGAAACGAAACTAGAGTGGAACTGAAACGTAAATTTCCTCAAAAACTCCATTTGGGATCAATTCACTATATAATAGATATTATTTTTGTATATATCCCATAAAATATAATACTAGAAAATCAGAAATATTGGAATCTCATATAATACAGATCTTTTATTCTTTAATATAAATATTTTGATATTTTTTCTTGTAGTTTTTTTTTTAATATTAGCATTTTTGCATAGTACCTAATCAAAAAAAAAATAAAACATGAAATGATGGAGGAATATGAAGATTGGTTCTTGTTTTTTTATTGAGATTCTATACAAAAAGAGTCAAATCAAAAATAGTAGCTAGTTAGAAAGGGATAAAAAAAATAAAACTGAAATGTTAGTGAATATGTAGATTAGTTACTTGCTTTTTTTTAAAAACTTTTTTGGTAGTACTTGATTTATTATGGCTTTTAAATTGCTGAAATTTATTTTGGTTTATTTTTAATTTTGATGAATCTATGACGTTCGTAAGTCTATGTTGAGTTCTTTTTAATTTTAAGATTTTTTTTCGTTCACAAACAACATTTTTAGTTAATCCATCTGTCCTTGTCATGTTTACTTTTTAGGTTTTTTGATGTGCCTCGCCCCTTCTATACCCAAATTTTATTCACATAAATGAGAGACATTTTTGTTATTCTCAATCATCATCTCGTTTATAAAATTTCATCCTAAATCTCTGCCTATCCACCTCTAACTCTGTGTATGGATGTAAACTTTGTCAATTTACATTTAAAACAAGCTTTATGCAAATGGTTACATCAAAACTAAATCGTTAGCCAGATCCAATAAGGTCAGGCCTGGAGAACCACTCTTTACTAAACTAAAACTTAAAACCTATTAGATCCGTCCATTTATCAAACCAAATGCATAGAAGTCTAACAAAAAAAATCATTAGTACTCTCACTTTATAATTTTGGTGGCCTTGGACAAATGCCTTCCACATAACCGTAAACACTCGTGTAAAATAAATCTTTTATAAAATATGCGAATTTTCGCCCCAAGGACCGGTCTAGGCCCCTGCAAGATTCCTTAGTAAAACAAAAAAATTTGTCTTATTTTTGCCAAACAAAAATATAGCATTTGAATTCAAAGGCATTGTCACATTCATTCCTCATTATTTAGGCAAGGCACTATTATTTTCTTTTTTTTCTTTTTTTTGAACAAAAGAAAATATAATTGGTGTTGAGCTGTTTTGGGTGCTCGGGCCTTTGCAGCGTAACCTTCGGCTGAAGAATCAGGAAATTGCGATCACTGCAACAATTTAAATATTCTTGACAAAGAATTCACGATATACTTTTTAATCAAGTAATTGACTAACGGTCTCTATACCACCATCATAACCTTACATCCATAACAATGTATATACCAAAACTAAATTGACTATAATAAACTCCCTCCATTTTAGTGTTGATTTATTATACACGTCTAACTGTCTAGTGATTAAAAAAAACCCCTTATTTTTTTTTCCATTTGTTTTGGGAGTATCTAGATATTGGGAAATTGTCTTAGTCTGGTTATAGAAAAGTGAGTTTTTTAAATTATATACATTTTAAAGTAAAAAAGAATCTCCAATATATATAGCTATTTGATTGGGTCTGTTTACGTGTTATTTCATCTTTATGTTTCGTGGTACATTTCAAGCATCTTCGTAGGTATACAGTTTATTATTCTTTCAATTTTATTAGAAAAAGATTATTGGCGTCATGGAGGAACCTTAGATTTCAGTGGGATGCTTCAACAGTCAATCAATTCTGAGACATGTGTGCTTTTATATTGGGACCACTTCAAGCGAATGAAAACCTTAAAAGCTCAACAAAAGTACATATACTCTTTTTGTTTTTTTTCTTTTGGAAGATACCTGTATTTTCCTTTTAACTATGCAAATTCCACAACACACAAGATGTATATCCTCATTGAATTGGCAAAGCAAAACATGTTAAATTAGTTTATTTTCTGATAACTATATTCATAGAACTATAGGGATAAATATATAATTTTCGATATTAAATTATGAAGGTTTCAAATATTAGTAAAAAAAGAGTTACTAAAATGAGATTAAATTTAGTTACAAAGGGAAAATGAAATGTGAAATAAAAGTAGCAAGGACATCAGTAGAGAAGATCCAGGCAGCTTAAGAATGGCATGGGACAATAAACACATGAACGGTGAGCACTTAAGCAGAAAGTGTGAGAACTGATCACATCCATCAATTCCCTTTTTAGTAAACTGCAATTTTACTTCCCTATTATTCCTTTCGCTTTCTTTTGTTAAAGCACTCTATGCTTTTTTACCATTTTCTTTATATCCATTTTATTTTAAATTTTAACAATAAATAAATCTGTCATATTTTCTGTTACACTGGTTTCCAGATCCACAGATGCCATTAATCTTTCTCTCTCTCTATTACACACACATGCACATGTGTATGAGATTTAATCAATTGGAGCTATTAATATATACAATTTTTTTTGTTAAAAAAGCCATATACAAACTTAAACTAAAATCAACAAAAAGAAATTACACAGTGACTTTTAATAATATTTAAAAATAATAATTATGTGTTTTACTCCACTTCTAAAATACTAAATAGTAAGATATATAAAAAAATAATAATAAAATATAAGATATTATACACAGTATCTACAAAAATATGGATGGTTAAACCGATGTACCCGAGTTTTTTTATGTTTTTGCTTATGGGGTTTCATATATATGCAAACTTGTAAGATCGCTTTCAAAATCAAATGTTCAAATAGTAAATTCTTTATTTTAGCCTCAAATTAATATACATTCTTTTACTCTATCTATAAGTTGTAATGATAGGAGCAATTAATTGTGTGTGTGTGTGTGTGGTGTGGGGATGATGGATGGTGAGTGATCCATACCGAATAGGTACTGAACCGATAAGTGTTTGATTTTAAAAAAAAGAGAGATTTAAAGTTTTCTATTTTGTTTTCATCTTCCTTGTGGATTCATATTTTGCTACTACCAATTTGTCCCTAACCAAATGTCAATAGTACATTATTTAATGCATGAATATACTACAGTATAGTTTAACAGCTCGAAAGCTGATATCACCCTTAATTGAGTATTTCAACATTTGGAAGTTTTTTTACAAAGAATCTTCATATATTGTTTTAAGCATCTAACTAGCTTCAAGATACACTGCGGACCTGTGGTTGCTGTGCGCATTCAACGTTTGTATTATCATAAATCATTTATCATAATTGTTTTTACAAGTATAGTTGATACATTTCAGATTAGTTTTCTAGATTCTAATATATATATGGCTAGCTACACGGCCAACCAAAAGACTTTTATTTTATTGATAAGCTCTCCAATATATATATATATATATAAGCGCATATCTTTTCTATAAGAATTAAAGAATATACACCTTCATAGCTATCATTATATAATGTTGCAGTGATGCATTAAATAGAAAGGTACCGAGAGGAGCAAGAGAAATGGGTTCTAGGAGAGGTTGTAGATTGTGGGCTAAAAGTGCGCTCATTTTGATCTCACTAAATGCCGCATTAGTAAATACATAACATACCTCTCTTCAATGTCTAATTTCCCATTCACATGCAATTCCCTTTTCCATTTTTGTTTTTTACTCCTTTTGTTTACGTACTATCGATCAGTTGTCGTTTCATACTCTTTTGCCTACCTTAATTTTTGTTTGTAACTAATGTGCGACTTGACAAATTTTGTTTTTAAAACTAACTAGATTCTATGTACTTTCACCGTAAACATTATAAGACTGGAATTACCTGATTACCTCACAAAAAATAATCAAATTCTTGTTATAATTTTCTTTTTCAAAATACAAATCCGATATCTTTTTCTCCAGGCATTCACCCAACTTACAAGTTTAGATTTTGGTAAGCATAGATCAAACTAATTTCAAAATAATATAGTTTAACATTGTATGGATCATTAATCTTAAAAAAAGAAAAATTGTATGGATTGAGATTTTGTAAGAACTATATTAGTTCATGCACTCGGTAGTTTATCATAAACTATATATATAATTTTTAAAAGTCCATATGTAGCTCATGAACTAATCTAGTTCTTACAAAAATGAAAAAAGGCACTGACGGTGGTTTAGGTATTCAAAACTTCCAAAAAAGAAAATATGGGATTCTTTCAATTCTAATCTATTGGGTAGTACGTTTAACTTATATTTAAACCATGATTGATTGTGGTATAACATATTATCTCTTTTATTAATCATATTTTCAGAAAAAAATTGTTTCAAAATTTGTTATCTATTTCAATGCTTTTTAGTTGATAATGATGATGAATTGTAAACTTCAAAAAAAATTTAATACTATTGGTTTAAAGTTATAGAAAATTGTTAATCACAAAATGATGAGGTATAATCAACAATATACCATATCGTTCGTGTATCACCATCGAAATTAAAAATCATATTGTTTATTGTTGACAAAAAAAACTCCATGTGTTTAAGTAAGAATAGTCACATAATTAAAACAAACTTAAGTTGACCAAAAGACATAAACATCATGTATTTATACTTAAGAGGTTGACAAAGATGGAGAAAATGCAAGTTGTTAATTAATTCCATCCCATTGGCAATAAGGCATTTGAAAAGCCTAAGAATCAGTGATCACTTATCTCACACGTGTATAATAATGAACCTTTTCAGAACAAACATCTTTTTGTGTGTTAAATAATTTTGAAATATCAAATTTCTAAGTAAGAGAGATTAGTTTCGAGAACATCCCTATAGAATGAGAGTAGGCTAAGGAAATAGGAATTCCTAACAACATTCTCTCGAAGTTTATTTGTTTGAGTTGTATAATAAAAAATTGTCAAATAACATAATTAATATCTAACGTTTACATTATTATAATATTGTTTGGATCATACAGAACTAGTAAATAAACCCCTATAATGCATTGGGATTTTAGGGCATAGAGAAACGAGATTGTTTGAAGTAAATACTAGTTTTTTAATACTTGGGACTAGATACAAACATAGTGATATATTATTATTAAATTCCTTGCTCGATTGGACCTTGGTTAATTTTTGTTTATGACTCAAATTTACCACTAAATTGTCGAACATGCTTAAATTGTTGCGCATAAAACAGATGTATTAAAACGAAAGTGTTGTTAGAAAATAAAAATCAGATAAAAAATCAAGTATATTATACATTTCATTATATTTGTACTTTACAAATCAAAACATTATAAACACTGTTAATTCCGCAAACTGTTCCAGACAACGCGATGGACTTCAATTGAAAGCTACCAACAGTGTTTGATTCATTTAGGCATTTCTGCTCGTTCCGTAAGGGTGAAAGTGATGTTATGGATCCTTAGCTTCTTAAGGATACCGAAGCTTGTACTACTCAGAATTTGATATGTGATCTATTAGAGCAGTGTGTCCGGCGATCTTGACTGAAGTCAATGCTTCTACGAAAAGAAACAAGAATTAGAAATAACGAGAACATAACATTTAGCATACTTTAACTAACTTGTAGTATATTATTTGGATCCATATGAACACTGAAATAATCGATGGAACCAGATGAGATCTGTCACGTCACCTCTGCTATGCTGAAAAGTCAACTAAGGGATACTGATCTCCTGATTAATTTCTCTAGCATATGAAGATAATTTTGTCAAGAATTGGGCATTTGGTGTAGTGGTATGATTCTCGCTTTAAAAATGAGAGGTCCCGAGTTCGATTCTCGGAATGCCCCATTCTTTTTCAACAATGATTGCCCAAATTTTCAAAGATGAATGTTAAAGTCAACATTTCCACATAACTTGGCTATCAGTGAATTCACTTTTGGACGATTATGCAAGCAGCCGAGCAGTAGAGATTACAGAGGTCCCCAGGTTTGATTCTTGGAATTCCATATCAAAATATTGGTTAATAGTTTAAGACTATTAACAGAGAGTAGGTGGAGAGTAGATAAGGTAGATTTGAGTCCATACAAGTGTTCGGAAGCTAAAGAATGCAGAAAAAGACTCTTTAGAGTCCGGTTAATAATGGAAACAATGAGAGTCCAAGACCACACATAATGGTGTTTCCATTCCAGCACAAGGCCACTTACTTCCACTACTAGACTTAACTCACCAACTCTGCCTTCATGGAGTCAACGTCTCCGTCGTCGTCACCCCGGAAACCTCCAATACCTATCTCCTCTTCTCTCTGCTCATTTCTCCTCCGTAACTCCTGCCGTTTTCCCTTTCCTTCTCATCCTTCACTCCTACCCGGCGTTGAAAAACGTTAAAGACATCAGAACTCTGGGAATCTTCCAATCATGGCTTCTCTTCGTCAGTTTCGTGACCCCATTTCTTTGGTTCCGTTCTCATTCAAAATCCTCCTGTTGCTCTCATCTCGATTTCCCTTGGATGGACTTACGATCTCTGTAATCAAGTAGGGTATTCCTCGCTTTGCTTTCTTCTCCTCCAGTGCATTCTTAGCTCTGTTCTCTCAATTCTGCTTCGACAACATCGAAGTCGTCAGGTCACCGGATCAAGTTCTTGGATCTTCCTGGTGCTCCGGTTTTCAAGAGGAGCATCTTCCGTCGGTGGTTCGACGCCGCCTTCGATCTCGTCACAAGATCTCGGAAAGTGTGAAAGATAGTTTGATGAACTTTTGAGCTACGGTTGCGTTTTCAACACGTCTGAGTGTTTAGAAGCAGAGTATATGGATTACGTGAAGCAGAGGGTAGGTCATGATCGGGTTTTCGGAGTTGGTCCGCTTTGTTCAGTCAGGTCTAGAACCGGTTGGTATGGATAAATCGATCCATTGCTGAGCTGGCTCGACGGATGTCCAAACGGGTCAGTGTTATACATCTGTTTCGGAAGTCAAAGACGTTGACCAAAGACCAGTGTGGTGCTCTGGCTCTTGGACTCGAGAAGAGCATGGTCCGAATCGTTTGGGTGAAGTTAAGAAAGGCCCGATACCCGAAGGATACGAAAACCGGGTCCCGGGTCTGGGAATGGTTGTTCGAGGGTGGGCTCCGCAGCGTGCGGTGTTGCAACACGCGGCGGTTGGAGGGGTTTGAGTCACTGTGGTTGGATGCTCGAAGGATTAACGAGTGGAGTCACGGTGTTGGGGTGGCCAATGGAGGCGGACCAGTATGTGAACGCGAGGTTGTTGGTGGAGGATTTGGGTGTGGCAGTTCGGATTTGCGAAGGTGGTGAAACAGTGCCTGACCCAGATGAGTTAGGTCGGGTCATAGGTGAAACAATGGGAGAGTGTGGACGTGAAGGGTGCTTTGCAGAGGAAGTTAGAGCCCGAAGTAAGCTCTTTTGTTGATTTAGAAAGACTTGTCAATGAATTTGGGTCTTCTTTGAAGATTTGGAGTCGACAGAAATAAAATAAAACTACACGAGCAAAATAATTGCTCCAAATTTACACGAGAAAAGTGATTTTCCGATCATATTTGTTCCATTAATTTAGTTGTGAATTTGTCTATGACCGAGGATCTGATTCTGTTGGATATTTGAAACTTTTTGCAATGGGACTAAAATGTTTCAATAACCAAAATGAGAATCATGTTGTTTTTGATAGGGTTGCACGACATTCTACTGGAACCAAATGTTTCACTTTCCAAAACATCACAAATGGCATGCGTGCATTTTAAATAAGAGTACAGACAATATAAATTAATTTATGACTTTCAAGATTGTCGTTTGTGTTAAAATTCACTAGTAAAAAACAATATCCAAGTTAGTAACCCTTGTCATTAGATCCCACCGCTCCGAATACTAAAACATTTAATCTCTAAAGTTAACTAAGTGAACTAAATTCATTGATACATGTTTTTTTTCCGTTTAAAACAAAATGGCTCTCAACAAATGGGCATTTGGTCTAGTGGGTATGATTCTCGCTTAGGGGGCGAGAGGTCCCGAGTTCAATTCTCGGAATGCCCTTTTACTTTTTCAATAGGATCTGTTATGTGTCTTCAACCAAAGAAAATCTGATAGTGACCAAGGATAGGCTAGTGAACCAGACCCATCAACAACAGGGCATTTGGTCTAGTGGTGCGGAGAGAGAGGTCCCGAGTTCGATTCTCGGAATGCCCCTATTGACCTTTTCAACAGTGTATGTTCTGACTGCCAGCTAAATTTTTTAGTGACGATTCTTTCAAATGGTGCCATATTTTCAAAGATCATGTTCAACTAAACGATTGACCAGTCCCTAGAATTTCACTATCAGTAAAACTACAAACATCACTGCAACATACTGAATACAAACTTGGAGGCTCCAAAGACTTAACCTCTACTTTTTGTTTTTATAGGTTTATCGAGGTTCTGAGTTGTCAAGGAGAGTTAAAGGAGTTAGCATTATCAAAAATCCTTAGGACTTCAAGCACTATCATATATTCTATTAAAATATTGGTTTTATATTCTGATTATATCACATACCTTTTACTTTCCAGGTCAGATGATTCAGATTTTCACATAAGTAAATTCTGCTTGAACCATTCCAACCTTATATATTTATCGTATGCCCATCATTACTACAACAAAAAAGCTGCAAGTTTCTTCCAAGAATGAGCTGCAAAAAGGCGAAGTTAATATATCGCCCAAGTTAATAAAAGTTCATAAACACATAAAAAGACAAGGGAAACCAAGTTTCAAGGATCAGTTGCTTCAAATGATTACATCAATAATTGGGCATTTGGTCTAGTGGTATGATTCTCGCTTAAAAGTAGAGGTCCCAGAATTCGATTCTCAGAATGCCCCATTGACTTTTTAAACAGGGTATGTTTGGTATGCCAACTAAATTTTGTTACTGACAATTCTGTCCTCTAGTGACAGATTTTCAAAGATCAGGTTCTACTCAACAGTTTACCAGTCCCTTAGAATTTCACCATCAGTAAATTACATATTCATCACGGCAACATACCTTAGCCTTCAGATCATACTAGTATACAACTATAAATTCTTAAAAGTCTACCGATCAGAATGTCTCAACATTTTAAACATCCAAAGGCGGCTTTGCATTTTGCTTCAGATTTCAGACATTACATATGTATATCTTAAGGCTTCCAATATTGATTATGTGCTAAAAGTCAACTATGAAAATAATAACCAAATTGTATCCTTTTCATCAGATCAACTGGCTACCTATATAAGGCAAATCAATCAGAGATGGTTCTAGTCCCATCACCTGCAACATCATTGCCTTCCGTTTGAATTGAATTACATTAACAACAGGGCATTTGGTCTGAGTGGTATGATTCTCGCTTAAGAAAGTAGAGGTCCCATTTCGAATTCTCGAATGCCCTCATTGACTTTTTCAACAGTGTATGTTCAGACTGCAAGCTAAATTTTTTAGTGACAATTCTCAAATGGTGCCATATTTTCAAAGATCTTGTTCAACTAAATGATTGACCAGTCCCTAGAGTTTCACCATCAGTAAACTACAAACATCACTCAACATACCTTTGCTTTTCAGGTCATATGATTGAGATTTCCAACTAGATAATATCAGACAACTCACAACTGCAAATGGCTGTGTTACAGATTCTCCAAGAACGAGCTGCAGGAAATGAATCAAAGGATACTACCTAAGTTGTCAAAGTTCAGAAACAAACAAACTAAAGATAATGGTAATGAATTTCAAAACCATGTACTTCAAATGAATTACATCAACAATAGCATGTGGTATTATTCTCACTAACTAAGGAGAGGTCACAGGTTCAACTCTCGAAACACCCCATTGGATTTTTTGAAAGAATGTTTTTTTATATATGAATTGATAATTAAGTAATTCTTTATCACCTGATTTCACACAGTTCATGACCAAAGAATGCATATCACTTGAAATTTACTAAGAGTAGATTGGATCTTAAATTTTCTTAACCAAAAACAAGTAGCTACAAGTTTCTACCACAGGAAATTATAAAGTGAGAATGTTTACAATAATCACATGTAGTCAGATTCACCAAGAATGATATTAGGCTTATTAGTATGTTGTAAGTTTACCAAGAATGAAATATTTAATTTGCACATACTGAGGGTCTCACATATTTTCTCAGTGCTGACAATGCTTGAAAACAAGTTAAGTCAATGACAAGCATTTGGCATAAAGAGAACAAATCAAAGGCAACAACACCTTCCCTTTCAGTGTTTGAACTGAATTACATCAACAACGGCATTGGTCTAGTGGTATGATTCTCGCTTTGGGTGCCAGAGGTCCTGAGTTCGATTCTCGGAATGCCCCATTAATTTTTTTAAACAGTCTATGTTTATTATGCAACTAAGTTTTGTTACTGATAATTCTGTCTTAGGCTGCCCAATTTTCAAAGATCATGTTCAACTTAACATTTGACCAGTTCCAGAAATTCACAAGGCAGTAAATTGAGACATACCGAAACATACCTTTACTTTTCAGGACTGATTTTCACAAAACATACTCCTTGAATTATTCCGACCAATTAACATCAGACAGTCCTCACTACTGCAAAGCGTGAGCTACCAGAGATTTCAAGAATAAGCTGTAGCAAATGAAAGAGAAAGGATAACACCTAAATTAAAAGTTCAGCAAACACACAAAAGATGACTGAATTTTAAAAACAGTTGGTTCAAATGAATTACATCAACAATTGGGCATTTGGTCTAGTGGTATGATTCTCGCTTTTAAGTGCGAGAGGTCCCGAGTTCGATTCTCGGAATGCCCCATTAACTAATTTTAAATTGTTTGTTCTAAAACCCAGAAAGAAAAAAGTTAGGTAAACAAAATGCATATTTTTTTCTTGACTAGATCCTGAGTCTAAGCTATGACAACTCAACACCCTTAAATTCTACTGATCAGAATGTTTCACCATATCAAATATCCAAAGACCACAACTACGCATTTTACATCAGATCTCAGACATTTAGACATTAGACATTATTATGAGGTTAAGATCCCATCAGGAAAAGCCAGATCTAGGACTAACTCATATTCTCACTAAGACTAAAGCATTCAAAACTCGAAAAGTCAAATAAAGAAACTAGATCCGAGATTGACTTATGCTGTTTTTTCTTTATAGTTTATAACTCAACTACTCAACAGCAGGGCATTTGGTCTAGTGGCATGATTCTCAGCCCAGTAGAGGTCCCGAGTTCGATTCTCGAATGCCCCCAAGAATTTTTTTGACATTTTGTGTGACAAAAGAAGCTCAGGATTGTTAGATATTAATGATATATTTATACTTGACTTACTACACACACCTTTGAACGAAATCTGACAATATATATTTCCTTAAATTGCAGTAAGGTCAAATGATCACAATGCATTGTTACTATTTCCATTATTAAATTTCCATAGTCAACAAACAGAACAAGATCTGAAAAGTACTTTTGCTTTGCATCCGACGAATTAGATCATTAAATTTGTTGATGTCTAATATTTGAATTCACTACAAAAAATGCTGAAAGATTTTCCAAGAATGAGCTGCAAAAATCCAAGAAAAGGCTTGTTAACCAACTCTCCCAGCTAAATAGAACAGAATTTACTGATTTGTTTGAACAAAAGATAAGAAGAGCAACAAAGGCTTTTCAAAACAATCACTTGTTTATTCGGAGCTGTTGGTCTAGCAGCATGACTTTTCGTAATATTGTAAAAACTATTATAGAACAGTATAGGAATTCAAATGTTCAATTTTATGGTTGAGTTGTAACCTCTAAGTAGAGCTATGATAATTGAACAGTATAGCCTTTTGGCGACCAAGATCTAAAATCAGAATGTTTCTAATCAAAATCCAAAGGCCATAACCTAGTCAGTTTAACAGCGAGAAATTAAATTCAAGACATTAGATCTGATGGTATGATACCACATCTATGCATTTATGGGATTCTTATGATTAATTTTTTTCAATCAAATGAACTAAGAAAACAAGATCCAAACTGAATCGTTTTTTTCAGATGTGTTGGCTTAGATTCTAATAACCAACCAGGATTGATTCTACTCATTAGCAACAACAGTGAAACTTCAAATATAACAAATTGAAGGTTCAAATTGGCATTTCCTAGAAATGATGAAACCTTAATCCTTAGGCGTTTTAATGGAGTAAAACAGTAACAGGGCATTTGGTCTAGTGGTATGATTCTCGCTTTGGGTGCAAGAGAGGTCCTAGTTCGATTCTCGAATGCCCCATTGACTTTTTTTAACAGTGCATGTACAGAGTACCAATTGAGTTATATTAGATACTTTCTCTCTCTTTTGGTCCCAGATTTTCTAACATCATGTTTTTAAACAACAATTGACTCAACATTTTCCTAAGTTTTTCCAGCTGTGAATGAAAAATATCACCGCAATATACCTTGGCTTTCAGGTCAAATGATTCAGATATGCACAAAAAACGCTTGTCTTGAAAATATTCCAACCAGATAACACAAACAGTTTGCTGCAGGAAATGAAAACAAGTAACGTCTAAGTAATATGATTCCAGGAAAAAACACAAAAGAAAAAATGCAACTGAAATTGCAGAACACTTTATATGACTGAGTCACATCAACGGCCAAGCTTATGGTGCGAGAAGTCTGAATTCAATTCACAGAATGCCACATTGACTTTTATGAAAGAAATGTGTTTTATATTTCTATATCCATGGGCACTACATTATCAGACATGCTTAAGTCAACAATCACCACAACATACCCCTGTATTCATATCTTTTCCCCTGTATTCCAGACGGCGTTCGGTAACGCAAGAATCAAACTTATATTAAACTATTTACAGCAAAACTACAGAAGAAAAGAGGCAACTGAGTTTGAAGATCCTATTGTTTTGACAGTTGCATCAAATTCTACTGAACAGAATGTTTCACTTTCCAAACATCCAAAGGACATATTCTAGGCATTTTGCATCAGATTACAGACATTAGACATTAATTCACTACTTTCAAACTTGGATTATGTTTAAAAGTCAACAAGCAAAACAAGATCCAAATTGTATCCTTGTTATCAGATCCACTGGCTCCGACACTAAAATATTTCATCACTAAAGGTCAACTAAGAGATCTAGATTCACTTCACAATGTTTTCTTTAGTCTTTTAACAACATTGCTCAACAATTGGGCATTTGGTCTAGTGGTATGATTCTCGCTTTAGAGTGAGAGGTCCCGAGTTCGATTCTCGGAATGCCCCCATTGACTTTTTTAACAGTGTATGTTTATGCCAGCTAAATTTGATACTGGCAGTTTTGTTCTTTGGTGGCATATTTTCAAGATCATGTTCAACTCAACAGTTGAACAGTTCCTAGAATACCATCAGTAAATTACAAACATCACGGAAACATACCTTTACTTTCAGGTCATATGATTGAGATATCCAACCAGATAGTATCAGACACAACGCAACACAGCAAACCGCTATGATTCTCCGAGAAGCTGCAGGAAATGAAATAAAGGATAACAACTTAGTTAACAAACTTAATAGAAATTCAAAAACAGGTACTTTAGATGAACAACAATCGGGCATTTGGTCTAGTGGTATGATTCTCGCTTGAAAGCGAGAGGTCCCGAGTTCGGATTCTCGGAATGCCCCCATCAACTAATTTTGGACTATTGTTCTAAAACCCAGAAAAAAACAAAGTAAGGCAACCAAAATGCATAGTTTTGTGCTTTAACCAGATTCTGAGTATGAGCTACGAAAACTCAACAGATACACCCTTAAATTCTAAAGAAACAAATTCTACTGATCATAACGTTTTCACATTTCAAATATCCCAAGGCCATAAACTACACATTTTACATCAGATCTCAGACATTAGACACTACTTACCGCTTTCAATATTGATTATGTGGTAAGGTCCATTAGAAAACCAGATCCATATTGTCTCCTTGTCATCAGATCAACTGGCCTATATTCTTAGAACTAAAACCACCTTCCTATATGCAACTCAACAAGAAATGCCTCTAGTCCTATCCCCTGCATTAGTGACTCTAGAGACACTAGAACATCAAAGAGTAGGACCATGCATTTTTTTACATGAATTTACACAATAGCCTTCCTTAGCTTATTAATTACATCAAGAACTGAGAATTAGGTTAGGTCTAGTAATATGCTTGTGGCTTTTTATTTCCTAATTATCACGGAAATCACATACTTCACATCATCTTATAGAATTTTTTAGCATAAATATCATGTGCAGGTGTTCAGAATAAATTGACTATTGAAAATGCTTTTACATAAGCAGTGCCAATGGCTGAACTGAACAAATAGTCACAAAGTATATTGTCTTCTGATTGAGTCTCACCAAAGAGCTTCCACAGGCTAACCAATATATTGGTAAAATATTTTCAGCCACAACCAGAAATTCACTTTCCAATGGTCATTCCCTAGACTCTCAGTCGTGAAACAGATCCTACAGATCAGATCTGGAGCATTCTATGAAGACTAAAATATTCATCACTGAAAAGTCAACTAAAGAAACAAGATCCAACATTGAATTAATATGTTTTTTCTATATAGCGCTTTAAACTCAACTACTCAACAGCAGGGCATTTGGTCTAGTGGTATGATTCTCGCTTCGGGTGCGAGGGGTCCCATGTGATTCTCGCTGGTCGTAGGGGTCCGAGTACGATTCTCGGAATCCCCCCATTTTTTTTTTACAGTTTGTGATGATAAAAGCAAGCTCAGCATTGTTAGATAATAAAGTATATTTATACTTGTCTTTTCCCAGACCACTCTTAACAATTCAAACAACATGCACTTCTAAGGTCAACTAATCACAACGCATTGTTAAGACTTCAACAATTGAAATTCCAAAGTCAACAATAGAACAAGATCTGAAATGTACCTTTGCTCTCCATCAGATCATTTAAATTTGTTGATTCCAATCTCAGATTCAGCCACAAGACATGCTGCAAGAATTTCCAAGAGTGAGCTGCACCAATAAGAAAAGGCTCGTTAACAAAGAACGAACAACCAGCTAAAGATCAAGAGAAAGTAGACCTCTTTGAACACAAGATAGACGAGCAAAAAAGGCTTTAACAGAATCACCTATTTATTGGGCTGTAACCTTAGCAACAAGATCTAAAAGTCAGAATGTTTCTGATCCAAATCCAAAGGCCATAACCTAGTCAGTTTAACAGTGAGAAATCAAATTTCAGACATTGGATCTGATGGTATGATACCACATCTATGCATTTATGAGATTTTTTAATCAAATGAACTAAGAAAACAAGATCCAAATTGTATCCTTATTTTTTAGATCGTTAGCTTAGATTCTAGTAACCTTCCTGGATTGGTTCTACTCATTACCTACAATAACAAATGTCAGACACTAACAAATTGAGGGTTCAAATTGGCATTTCCAAAAATGCTGAAATCTTAACAGCATGCTCTTAGGCATTTAAAATGGAGTTAGCAACAGCAACCGGGCATTTGGTCTAGTGGTATGATTCTCGCTTTAGGAGGGGGAGAGGTCCCGAGTTCAATTCTCGGAATGCCCCATTGACTTTTTGAAAGAATATGTTCTACATAGTGTCCTTTAAATCTCTTCTAACCAAGAATTGGTCCAGTGGTATTATATCTCACCGATCATAAGCACAAATTGATTAGCATGCATTTCACTTAACATTCACCAAGAATAGATAACAAAAAAAAAACCATGTTTGGTAGTGAATACTTACACAGTTACACTAATCAGGTGTTGCCAGATCCATCAACAATGATAACCACATTTTGCCAAGTTCACCAAGAACGCAATACTCCAGCAGGGATAGTCTGTATGGAAATTTTCACTGAAACCAAAGGGACTCTTTTGGCGGTGACTAGGCTTGAATTGAGTCACATCATCAACAGGGCATTTGGTCTAGTGGTATGATTCTCGCTTTGGGTCGAGAGGTCCGAAGTTCGATTCTCGGAATGCCCCATCCATTTTTATTTCTCAGGGGGATTCTTTACTTACAGGAGACCTACAATATCAAACACTTTAGTAATGTTGAATGAAAAGATCATGTCATGCGCAAGATTCCTTGATAACAAGGCCTACATGACATCCATATAGTTATAGCCCATGCATTTTAACTATGAGAAATCAAATTTCAGACAATAAACATCAGATAAGGTTCCTGGTGTCATCACTTGCATTGGTGGCATTTCATGTACTATAATAATAATGAGCAGGGTTTGAAATTTAGAGAAAGGATCCAAAGAACACATTCCCTTTATTGTTGAAACTTAATTACATCAACAACAGGGCATTTGGTCTAGTGGTATGATTCTCGCTTTGGGTGTGAGAGGTCCCGAGTTCGATTCTCGGAATGCCCCGCTGACTTTTTAACAATGTATGTTATGAATGCCAGTTGATTTATATTAGAGGCCTTCCTATCTTTTTGGTGCCAGATTTTCAAAGATCACGTTCAAAACAGCAATTGACTAAACATTTCCATAATTTTCCAGCTGTAAATTACTAACATTACCATAACATACCTTGCTTTCAGATCAAATGATTCCAACTAGATAAGCAGTATGCTGCAGCAAAGGAAAACAAGGACAACGCCTCTAATAAAATTCTAGAAAAACTCAAAAGAAAAAAAGGTAACTGAATTTCCAAAACAGTTGCTTTTGAACCAAAGTTCAGTGGTAGGGTACAAGAGATCACGGGTTCAATTCTTGCAATGTCTCCCATTCAACGATGCTTTAATTACATGTTCTTGAACCCCAGCAAGAATAAAAATACTAGGAAACAAAACTTAAAATTTTTTGCTCTTATGAGATCGATGAATACAAGTTATGACAACCCAACAAACATATTTGCCTAGAATTCTTAAAAAGCAAAAAAAAAGTCAACTAGGAAAACAAGATCCAAAAAGGTATCCTTGTCTTCAGATTCATTGACTCCTATTAAGTAAATCAACCAGAAATTACTGCCATAACCTATATCAGTGGCTTCCAGACATTTTTAAATTAGAGAGCAGGACTAGGCATTTAGAGAAAGGATGAATGGGCAAAAGGCATTCTCTTAAATGTTTTAAATGAATGACAACACTGGACATTTGGTCTGAGGTTCAGAGCTTAATTCTTAGAAAACCCTCAAAAGTAGTATCTCATTACAATTATCAGCAATACAGACTGACCTGGAACATGACCAAATAGAGACACCACCAGCCTTCCATTATAACAAGAGATCTATGGAAATTTGCCACAAGATGTCCCAGCACGGTGGAAGCCAGAACTCAGAGCCTTCAGCTATCCATATAAACTACTAGCCTGGTTCCGTATTCACTGGTACAGGGAATCAGTTACATGGGTATTATTACCTTATTGTCTTTTTGTTGAACTTATAGTAGAAGTGAAGATCTAGGAAAACACAATTGAGCAAAAATAGGTTTGCCTACCATTCTGGAGATCTTAAAGTTAGGTTTCCGTTCAAGGAAAGCAGGTGGTCGTTGATAAACCACTGTTGCAGCTCTTATCAAGATTCTGGCAGTTAAACCCATATAACATAATCATTATCTCCTGTTTTATAATCAAAGAGGTGGACCAAATGCTTTTCCCCCATCCACTCAATCTCCTCGGATCTCTGGTTCTCATCCTGATTAAAATATTTTGCAACAACCAATGCTTAAGAGTAAATAAATAATGCAACTATAAAGCATTCTTGATTAAAAAGAAACAAGAGGAACCTTCAGAAAACACAGCTTTAAGATCTTGATACTGACATGCATTACTCTTAAAAAGAGCACCAACGAGACAAAGAAGGACTACGAGCAGTTTTGATACCTGAGACACAAATGGTTCAAGGAAAGCAACAACATCAACAAGAGAAGGGTCTAAACCAATCTCTTCCTCTGCCGCTCTGGTTGCAGTAATCCCATCATCCTTATCATGCTCTTCTGCTTTACCACCTGGTACAGAAACTTCTCCTGCAATAACAAAAAATCCCAGCCCTCATCCATAATGTCACTTTCATTATCCCATCTTCATTATGTTTCTGTACCAAAAGTGATCCTTAAGCACTTCTTGCTTTCAAACCATTAATTCAGAAGGTTTAAACAGTTAGCTAAGTAGCTACAAAGACGAGAACTTTAAATGTTCCACTCAAAATAACAGAAAATCCCGCTCAAAAAATCAATATGATTTTGGGCTCAGCAAAACCAAATTCGACAAGCAAAGTACAAACCTGAGTGAGTAGATAACGTAGAAGACCTTTTAGGGAGGAGCACACGCAAATCACCATCGTCTCCTTCGAAGATACAGATCAATACAGCCTCTCTTCGCTCTGAACCTCACCGGCGCCATAGATTCCTGAAACCCAACGTGGGAGATCGATTTCCTGGTGCTCACCTCTTCCGGTGAAGAAAGCGGCGGCTTGTATAATCGCAGCTGCTGTGCCAAGGCGACGAGTCTGGAAGATCCAAATGAGAAGCTTCCGCCGTCGAGGGCGTAGCTGCTGCTGCTAACTTCATGAAATTGCAGAGAATTTGAAAGGCAGAGCAATCGAATTTTTGCCAATCACACTGAACTTTTTTAGCCCTACACCTTTTTTTTCCCGGTTTCTGTAAACCGAGTAATTAAACTGGTTTAATGTAAGTAAACCAAAAACTCCTCTTTGTATATAGGAGGCACTTTGTAACAAACTTTGTGGTTGAATAACAGAATTTTTTTACCACTATCCCTTACCGCCCTTTATAATTGTAGTTAGTTAACATCTTTTTCTGCTATCTCGTATTAACAGAAAACTAGTTCCACCTTGTATTATCATCAAATCGGATTCAAAGTGTTCAAAAATTCACACTCGAGTTGCATTAGCATAACCTATAAAATTACAATGAAATTATGGTCATAACCGTGACTAAGTGTAGGCATGTCAATCGGATGGTCGAAACCCGCAAATTGTCTGGTCTGAACCACTTTTTTATGGCTTCTATTTGAAAGTTTGGGTTACTCCTATCCAAACAAGACCATATGGTAAAACCAAAATAAATTGAGATTTTATCATACAAGAAGATAAATTTGGCTTGGGATTACTATGAGAGGCAAACAAAAGCATGTATTAAACAAACCAAGAATCACAATCGTCGCCTACATAAACAAATACATGTATTTACATCACAACAGAGACAAAACAGAGACCAAATAAATATACCCTTGCAGTGTACGTGTATACTCTTCTTATACGCAGACGAAGTTAACTTCACTTCACGACCGGGAAATGACAATCTCCGTGGTTTCACTGCTTCTAGCTCCAGAAAATGGAGCTTTGGCTGGAACTGATGATAGTGACATTCCTCTCTTTGCAGGTGAATTTGAGTTAGTCTCACTCTTGCTAAGAACTGTCTTTGAGCTCTTTGGTTTCTTAGGAGTCACTGAATATCTTATTTCCCAAGGCCGGGCAGCAATCCAACGCTCTTTCCAGCTCCAACCCCAATTAGTATTCCCCAGTTCATAACTCCCCAACCACTGACCCTTACCATCGGCTTTCCACTGTTAAAGGCCATGGATTAAAACCCTTTGTTCTCTTCAGTAAACAAGAAAGAAACGGTTTTTTATATACCTGACGAGAGAAAGCATACGCCAAGGCTCTTTCCCGCTTGATCGCTTCGCTTTTTCCTTTGAAGTATCCTCTCCAAGATTTCATCTTTTGTCTCTGACCCACCATTCCATTCAACCTGAAATTGTATCACTTCAATGCTCATTTGTCTATGGGATGATCAAACTCAGCCTGAGCTTTAAGCTCAATGAGAGTTTGAGTTAAACAAAGAAACGATGTGTCCCCGAGACTTAGATATAAAAGCTCAAGCTGCCAATGTTTCAAACGCAACATTCTACGTGTCGCTTTTACTTTTTGTTTTGAAAAAATAACATTTTTTTACTCTCTAGTAAAATCTTACCTCAACATCATGAAGTTTTGCCTCAAGCTTTTGCTGATGCTCTAATCTCTTATTCTTCAGTCGCCATTCGGTGACCATGCAAACTTCAAGCAGCCTTTATCTCTGACTGTATTTTACTCCCATGAGTGAAGATACTTCAATGTGATCACTGCTTGGTTCTTCACTGAATGTTTCTCAGCTAACAGCTTTGCTCTCGCAATTCCTTTTAGACGCCGTAGCTTTTTTCTAGCCTGTCCACAACACAAGATCCATAAGATTTCCAATGTAAACGTAAAACCATGCAGATAAATTTGGAAATAGCATCTCAATGGACCTTGTAGGCTTTAAAAGCAGTCTGAATCCGAAGTTGCAGCCCAATCCTCAGTACTGAATAACTTGTGATGAAGAATTCTTCTTAGAAGCTTTTAGTTTTACAGCAGTAGGAATCCTACCACAGAAAAAGACTAATATAAAAATACAATTCAGCAACTGTTTGTGCAGAATTGTGAAACATACCTTATTGCTCTTGATGCTTCTTTGTTTACCCCTCTTCAATCTAATTATTGCCTTAATCAAATTCCCAGAACCCATCTCAGATTCTGTCAGTTGTCACCAAAACAGCTTGTATGTATGCAAATGCTGCTCTAACCCTGAGATTGAAAGCCAAAATAGTCTGGTTAAAAATAAGCTAATTCTCAAGGATCAACTACTTCAAAGAAACTCTTGAGTTCAATGTTCATACACAAAGATTGAATTTTGACTACAACTATTGGATTAAGTTCTTGTACTCAACTACTCATACACAACCAATCAAATACCCAATAGAAAAGTAATATTCAATTAGGGGGGTAAAGGGGAGGGTTCAATGAAGTTACTTGAAAGGAGCATAGAAAAACCCCCCATTAAACTGAACTAGATAGTTAACCCACAGATTAATCAGCAAATCAAAACCACAAAATTGTGTATTCTCCAGATCCAATCTACAACCATTGAAACCAGCGAAGAACATTCCAATTTTTCAACTAAGGAACTAGAATTAGATACAGGAACTAGAAAGAAACTCGTAAAGGAACCTGAAAAAAACTGGATTTTGGTAAAGAAGACGAACGACGAAGAAGATTGAAGCAGAGAGAATAGAGATTTGTTTGGTGACTGAATGATTAATGGTTTTTCTGGGTACCTGTAGTAAGGAATAAGTAAAGCAGACTAAAGACTTTAAAAGAGACATCATTACAGCGTCGTGACTTGTGGAGATATTAGCCTGGAATCACATTTTTATTTTATTTCACTGATTGTTATAGTATTAAAATGTCACAGTGTCACACCAACAACAGTTTAGTGTTAAAAAATGTTTTAAGATTTGTCAGATTCTTCGACTCTCGTTTTTTCATGTTGTCTACCGTTTTTTTAAAGCTAATCGAAGAGTTTGTAATTATCACGGAGTTACTCATCGTCACTCGTATATACTACTCTAAATTTAGAAGTTGAACATTAATTACTAAGATAAGATATCAAATGTTGTCCAAAAAAAATAAAATAAGATAAGATATAAAAACGTCGAAAACTTAAACCACTTTCGATTATGGTATTTTTCCTTTAAATGATTTAATACTGTATCATTAAATATCAACTATGACAGCTTAACCGTCTGAGTATGCATGTTTAAAGTTTTGATTTGAAGGCTTGAACCCACCACTGATTACTACTAACAATGTGGTTATGAGTTAATTGTTTTGATGACCATCAATGTATTACTAAGTGAATTCCATATTGTATATTGATTAAATCATTTTATTCATAGTTTACTAGTATTTGAACTGTTGAAAATTTACCAATCAATAAAACGATTTAACTAAGACTGAAATTACCATAACTAAGACTTTGACAAAACCATCACTATCTCGTACCATTCAACTAATCATACCATTTTTTCTAAACAACCAAAAATATTCCTATCAGATTAACATTTTGGTCACCCGTGGGCCATGGTACACTAATTAGAAACGTATAAACCCAAACAAAAATTATATTATTGTTCAATTACAATATGTACTTTAATTTGATTTTTTTTTTGGCTTTTTCATAATAATTTTATTTTAGTTTAAATTTGTTGACGTATTTGGATATTTAAAATGAATATTATTTTTGCTATCGAGTGGTTGGTAGCAAAAAAAAGAAAAAAAAAAAGCAATGTTTAGCAGAATCATTTGACTTCGGCCGAGGGACTCGAGGGGTCCGAAGTTTCCAAAATCGATATTGCACCTACCATACACTCTTTTTATCCATCTACCACAGACAGGAAACAAAATTAATGAATCTTTTAAGAGGAAATTATTAAATGTCCCAATAATTAAGATAAAATTTATGTGGATACTCAGCAGCTGAGCCACCACAACTGTGGTTTTGTACCTAATTCTAATGAATATCGTTCTAGTTTTAAAATGAAATAATCAGACATATAGATGGAAAGATCTTGAAAGCCGGTTGACACTAGGAAGCATGGTTGGAGAGACTTGGAGTTTAATTAGGTCATTGTATACTTAATTAGTGAGAGGTATATCAAAAGAAATACATTGTTATATATATATATATATATATAGACAATTTTAATCACCTCAAAACAATATTATTATTTGTGAAACAATATTATTCACAAATGAAATTTAGTTTAGACGAATCATTTGATGTCATGTGTAATTTAGTTTAAGCGAATCATATAGCCAAAATACATGTTTCCTTTTGGTTTGGTCTAAGACGTGTTGCCTAGCATGGTTACTATATCATTTAACCTGGTACGAGAAACTTTTTCTAGTGAATGTTCTGATAACCTCAAAAAATGTTAAACCTGTCTATTTTACCAATAAATGAATATGTGATCCAGGTCCGTTTCAAAAAAAATTTAGGTCTTAGGCAAATTTAATTTGCAGGCCCTTTTAAAAAAAAAAACAAATTTGAGGCTTTTTTTTCCCTAGAAGATTTTTTAAAAATTTGTAGGTAAGAGACAGATATATAAAAAAAACTAACACTAGTATATAAAAGATATTGGCTAATCCACTCATTATCAAATAGTTTTGAGTTGAAAACCCATTAAACTTATCAAGATTTTAGAGAATACATGACAAAGATGATCATTGATTATTATTTTAGAATCCTTGCTGTACTTTTTGGGAATTGTTTGATATTTTTATTTTGTTTATTATTTTTTATCTTAAATTAAACCGCTGTTTAAAAAATTCTAACCGCTGTTTAATTGGGGATTTGTAACGGTCATTTGCACGTAGGAAAACTCGAACTTTTGTGCTCAAAAATCTATAAAAGTACAAAAGATCCACACATTACAAAATAAATGTTAGCTTTTTAATCATTGTTTAGAACTTTAAGTCTAACATTTAAACACTAAAAAATACTCCTATTTTTAAAAATCTGTGTAATAAATATAGTAATAATAAAATACTGCATGTGTGAATTTATCAAATACTATTTGATCAGAAATGCTCTTAGACTTTAGATGTTACAAATTATTGGCATTTCACCCATACCTCTTGCATTTTTACCATCAACTATTTGAAATATATGAAATGAAACTCAAAAAAAAAAAAAAACACTTTAAGAGTGAAAAATCCAAGAGTTTTACAACTGTTAATTCGGCTTTATTACTTTCCACACCAGTACATATATCTATATATATATTTTTAATAGAATTTTTTTAAAAATTTATATTTTCGCAATTTTATTGTATAAAGGGAAGTTTCACGGTCTAGAAGTTTTTTTAACAATAAAAGTGTAAAAAAAAGTCTATTTAGTCTATTTCAAGAATTGGCCTATATACTTATATATATACATACTCGTATGTATTAATATAGGGTCCCTATAATATTTTGCGGCCTCTATTATTGAATTTCTTTAATCCTCATGTCTTTTCAGACATACATATAGTTAATCCAATCAACCATGATCTTCCTTTTTCGTATCCTTATCCATTTAACATTTTTTTCTACGACTTCTATGTTTCATTATTTATATACACAAAATTCAGAGAAGCAAGCAGCAAATTAAAATAAAAAATTAATCCCATTTGTGGTGTACCGATTCAAATCAACCCTATTCTTTAATTCAACTGATAATATGATAATATTATCAAGTTCATTTAGTGGTGATCTTATTTCAACTCTTAATCCAAATATATTCAAAGGGAATGTCAACTCTCAATGATCTATACATATATGAAATGGTATATATGTTATTTGATTTTTACCATTATTAACTTTTCAGAACCATTTCTGTGTGTTTTATAGATCAGAGAGATGGGTTTCAACGATCCTTCATTAAACACAATCATTCTTTGTTTCGCCGCCGTAACGTCTCTCTTGACAATCTCCGTCATCTTCATTTTTCTCGTTATTTGTTTGCTCAAACACTGGAGGTTGGTTGATGTATTACCGGAAACCGAGGACGACCACCAGCACAGCGCAGAACCACCACACCAAGGGCTTAGCGCT
>CM051376.1:8057721-8132721 GCA_028015245.1 Cardamine occulta | reverse complement strand
AAAAAAACCGGACTCATTGTATTTTGGCATCTCCTTTTTTTTTTTGGGTAAACCTAGAAGCATAAACATGGCGCAACTTTTGACCTATAATATTGTTAAAACAGGAGATTCGTTGTCTAATCAAATACGTCAAATATTTGTTTTGTAAGACTCGTCCATCTAAATAATATAGCGGTTCGTGGTTCCACCGTTAAAGAAAACTCAAAAACTGAGAATCGAGATTTTAATATATTTTTTAAAAATCGGATTAACTGGATTTTTAGACAATTAGTTTAAACTACGTATTGAATGCAAATATATTCTTAAAAAAACTAACAGCAAATGAAAAGTCGTTTAAGAATGTTCGGTAAATTGCAGGATGTAACATACGAGGAATTTTTTTTTGATTGTTTAAGATCATGCATTTTCTTTCAATTGGCTCTGTTTTATCTTTTTAATCCAAATTACATGGACGGTATATATATAAATAATAAATCTAATATATATACGGAAAAAAGTGAGATTCAACCATATAAAATCTTTTTGTATTTATATGTTGAAATGTGTATGGGGTTACGAAATATATTTCGCCTGCATAGAAAAAGAAGTGAAAAATACAGGTTGGAAGAGGAGCCCAAACGAAGAATTTATATAAGAAAAGTTTGATCTTCGGGTTTTACTTAAGGAAATTCTTGGAGAGCAATATCTAAATCCTTGAGGGCAAGATTCAAGATATTATGTATATATATATAAAAAAAATGTTGCATGTTGAGTTAGGATGTTTATGGGTAAAATGTGAAGTTTGTTCTATTTGAAAAACATCATTTAATAACAGTAAAAAGAAAAACACCATAACATTAATGACTGAGAATTGCGGAGGAAAATGCTTGAGGGTCAGATAGTCGCGAACATGAATGTACATAAAGAAATATTAGCATAAAAACTAGATATATGTGATTATGTGAACATGAGTATGAGGTTATGTGATTTGTTTGTCTGTATGAGCATGAGATTTATGATATACTGTTATTGATTAATTGGGAATGTTTTATGATTATCATGTTAGCATGTGAACGAAAATAATCGTAATTGTTATTAATGGCCTTGCTAGGATGCATATGAGAAACAGTGTTTTTTTTTTCACCTATGAGAAATAGTGTTTAGTGTACACAAAACTCTTAAAACCACGAGGATGTCGGATGTAACTGTTGGTTTTAATATTTATTTTTTGTTGAGCTAATTATGTAAAAAAACAATTTTAACTTGAACGATGATAAAAAAATGTAATGGATTTATTTTTGCATCAGAGTGTTCTTTTATTTAAAAAAAAAAGAATTCTTTAGTTCACTAAATTGTCTGTTACTAATTTTAGTACGACCGGTACAATTCGATATTGACTTTAATAAAGGAATTTACAAACTCACTTTGTTTGGCTGCGAATTCACTTCACTACCACTTCAACGAGTTCACATTAATCTTTTATCTTTTCGCTTTTTGTGCGCAGACTCTTTTAACATACTTTGATTCGATTTGTAACCAAAAAAAAAAAAAAAAAAAAAAAAAAGTTATCACCGTTACGCCAAGTTGGCACGGTTGATGGGTCCCAATAGCTGTCAAATGGGAGCCAGCAATTTAATCAAACGATCCAACTTTACAAACAATAATAAGATGCAGTGTCGTTTTCGTAAATCAAAACAGATCCAAGGCTACATAACTAATAAACAACAACCTCCACATTACTCATTTCTTAGACAGCCACGAGTCTCTTCTTTTTTCAACACGCCGTGTCGGCAAAGTCTCGTCACTTCTTTCTGACGCTTGTCGTCACTTTCTAATTATTTCAAACCGAAACGGTGCGTTTTCGACTCACCGCCACCGTGAAAAACACAAAAAAAAAAAATGAGGAAGGAGGTTTTGCCACCGGTAGTATCAACCACCACCGTGAAATTCATCGACTGCTTCGAAAAGAAGCCATTGATTGCTACATTATTAGCTCTCTCTCTCGTCATGATTATCTGGAACCTTCCTCCTTACTACCACAACCTCATCTCCACCACTCGTCCCTGCTCCGCCACCACCACCACCACCACCACCACCAGTACCTTAATCACCTCAACTTCCTCTACGGCGGCGACGAATTTCACCACCTCTCTCTCAACAACAACAGCAACTTCACAGAAGTACGATTCGAAGCAATCAGATCCAAACAAACGCATTTTCCAACCGTTCGGAAACGCGGCGGCGCTTTTCGTACTAATGGGAGCTTACCGCGGCGGTCCAACAACATTTGCTGTAATCGGACTGGCGTCGAAACCGATCCACGTTTTCGGGAAGCCATGGTACAAGTGTGAGTGGATATCAAACAATGGAACTTCGATTCGAGCTAAAGCAGTGAAGATTCTACCAGATTGGGGATACGGAAGAGTCTACACAGTCGTCGTCGTCAATTGCACATTCAATTCCAATCCTAACTTGGACAATTCCGGTGGTAAACTCATCCTCAACGCTTACTACGGCGAATCTCCGAGACTATTCGAACGATTCACGACGTTAGATGAATCAGCTGGATCTTACGACGAATCGAAATACTCGCCGCCGTATCAGTACGATTATCTCTACTGTGGCTCGTCTCTTTACGGTAACGTGAGCGCGTCTCGTATGAGAGAGTGGATGGCTTATCACGCTTGGTTCTTCGGTGACAAGTCTCATTTTGTTTTCCACGATGCTGGTGGAGTTTCGCCGGAAGTTAGGAAAGTTCTTGAGCCATGGATTCGAGCTGGGAGAGTCACGGTTCAGGATATTAGGGATCAGTCTCAGTACGATGGTTATTACTATAATCAGTTTCTTATCGTTAATGATTGCTTGCATCGGTATCGATACGCTGCGAATTGGACTTTCTTCTTCGACGTTGATGAGTATATCTATTTGCCCAATGGGAACACTCTTGAATCTGTGCTCCATGAGTTCTCTGTTAATACTCAGTTTACGATTGAGCAGAATCCAATGTCTAGTGTTCTTTGCTTAAACGATTCCTCTCAAGATTATCCCAGGTACTCTTTTAAACAATGCAATTGGAATCTACAAGTTTAGTGTTAGGTGTGCTAATGAACACTCTTGTTTTCTTCTTTTGTGAGTGATTTTTTAGGGAATGGGGATTTGAGAAGTTGCTATTTAAGGATTCAAGAACAAACATACGACGTGACAGGAAATATGCCATTCAAGCCAAGAACGCTTATGCGACAGGAGTTCACATGTCTGAAAACGTTCTAGGCAAAACACTACACAAGACAGAGACGAAGATTCGTTATTACCATTACCACAATACTATAACTGTGCATGAGGAGCTTTGCAGAGAGATGTTACCTGTTTCAGCTAAGAAGAAGGTGACATTGTACAATAAGCTTCCGTATGTGTATGATGACAATATGAAGAAGCTAGTGAAGACGATTAAAGAGTTTGAGCAGAAAAAACTTGGGTTGAAAGATGTGAAGAATTTCTCATGACCGGATATCATAACTTTAATCTCTCTGATAAGCATTTTGTCTATAAAAGGTATTAGGTATAGTTTCTGTTTACTTGTATCATTTGTCCTTTTGTCTTGTCCTCCTTTACTATTTCATTAATAACTTTTATCAATATTTTTTTTAATTAGTTGTGTTTTCTTTGTTAAGTATTGAACTTAATTGAAGAAATCAAAGTTACTCAAGAGTTTGGAGTTGTTTATCTAGTTGGAAATAGAGTAGAGTTGGAGATGCTTTTATACTCTTATTACCTTATTTACAGTGTGATACTTATTCTATCTCTCAGATTCTCGTAAATCATACGTAATTTAATAATCGATTTAGATAAATATTTTCAAACCATTCATTCATTCATTCAATAATTCATTCGATGATATAGTAATCTGTTGGAATTGGAACCGTATAAAATATCAAAGCAAATCAGTCAGAGCTAGTTCTTAGTATTATATCTGGATATTAGTTGTCATTGTGATTCAATTCTTTGGCTAGTCATAGGTTGTTTCTGGAAATAATGTCATGAAAATAACAAACTTGATTCGTTGTCCCTTCTGGTATGACTGTGACTTACATGAAAGTTTATATTCGCCTGTTATTTCTTTTTTGATTTAAATGCATTTTATGTTAGTGGTATCAGAGAGAAACCCATCCTAAGATACTGATGACAAAATGATACAAGTAAACAAAATGCATGTTTTGACTTTTCTAATTGGAAAAAATGAATTTCTTGTCATAGCTTTAGTTGCAGAGGACTGAACATCATGAGTTTTCTCAAGTACAAAAAATTACTGTGTCTCAACTATATCTTCTTCTTATTACTTTGTTTAACAGTGGTACTTATTTCATCTCTTACCGTATCTAAAATCTAAATACTTGTTTTTGACAAAAAAAAAAAAAGAACTAGTTGTCAACAGAGCCTGAATGAAGAAGGTCATGAGAAGGTTCCCAATCCATGGACGAGGAAACGATCATCGAGAGCGTGGTTAGAACCTGAGCCACAGATGGGCGCGAGTTAAGATCGGTTGCGACGCAGCTCTTGGCAAGCTGAGCCATGGTGTAAGCCAACTCCAACGGATAATCATTTCCTAGAGATGGATCCATAAACTCTTTTAGCTTCTCTCTCACATTCTCACCTCCAAGCACATTGTTTATCTCTTTACACAACATCTCCACTTCTTCTTCTCCTCCTTCCTTCTCCTTCTTATGTATCGTCACTGCTTCTTTACCAGAAAGAAGCTCAAGAACCACAACTCCAAAAGCAAACACGTCTAATTTCGGAGTTATGACTCCATTCTCCACATACTCTGGAGCTAAATAGCCTTGTGTTCCTTCAACATGTCTTGTTAACTGAAGATCAAGATCACCTTCATCAAGAATCCTCGCCACTCCAAAATTAGCAATCTTGGCTTTGAAATTAGAATCAAGAAGTACGTTGGTAGATTCCAAATTCTTGTGGATATGAGGTGGAGTTACGTAGTTATGGAGATAATCTAACGCCTCTGCTACATCCCTTGCAATTTCAACTCTCTGTTTCCACGTCAGAGTCTTCTTCTCCGATGAGTCATGAAGCCAATCACTGATCGATCCGTTCTCTGTATACTCGAAAACAAGGTAAGTGGTTCCTTCACGGATACAGAAACCAGAGAGACGAATGATATTAGAATGATTTAGCTTCTTCAAGAGATTGATCTCGGAGGAAGAAACATCTCCTTTGATCACTTTCACCGCCGCATCGTCGCCGTTGATCGTTGCTCGATAAACAGAGCCTTTGATTCTGTTTGCGTCGCTGAAATTCGAAGTTACTGATTGAAGATCGTTGAATCTGTAAACTGTTAACGATTCGATTGCGGATTTTAGACCAAAAGTTTCTGATGAATTGGATAAATCAATTGACCATTGCGTTGTTGTTGTGGGAATAGATTGTTTGGTGGATGAATCAGTGAGCTTGTTCTGTTCCGGTGACAACGACGACCGCGGCAGCGATGATTTCTTCGACCTTCGTTTGTAGAAGCAGAGAGCTAAGATTGAGATTAAGAGAAGCAAACCAGCTCCGACTCCAATTCCGATGTAAATCCATTTGTGAGAAGAAGAAGACCCCGGAGGAGCGACCGGTGGTGTCTGAGGCGGAGGCGGCGTAGAAGGAGGTGGAGGCGACGGAGATATCGTGATTTTGGTAGGTTCAGACCTGAGAGGAACCAAAATCTGCGTGAAGTAGTAGATAGTGGCTGTTGAATTCAGCTCGTTAGCGTCGTTGACGGCGTCTAGTGTGCTGTTGAACCTCACGGCGATGGCGGAGTTACTATCTCCCATAGCGACTAAGTAAGTCAAGAGATAATTGAATCCAGCGGCGGTTTGTTTCTCGGTGGGGCAAGCGCATCGGAGAGGAACAAGGAGATTTTCTCCGGGGATTAGTTCTTTCTCGCCGTAAGCATTCTGCGACATCATGGCTTGACACGTGGACAAAGCTTGGTAAGTATCATTAGCCACCGAGAAATACGTCTCTTCTCCTCTGTTTCCGGAGAGATTATAAGTGGCGTTGTGCTGGTAAAATCCGCCGGAGGAGCAGGAGCAGTTGGCTGGGACTACGACCAACTGACGAGTGGGGATTCTGGTAGTGACGGTGGGGAGGTCGTTGATTGATTTGATCTCGGTGGCGGAGACGTTGAGGAGTTTGGCGATGGAGTCCGCCGTGTTGTACGGTGGTTGAGACCGGAAAGTGAGATAGGAGCGGCAAGAGGATGGGCCGTTACAGGTGAATCCGTTGGTTATGTTGGCGAATTCGCGGGCATTACATTGGAGCTGGTGGTTCTTGACATACGGTTGCTGAGCCTCCGCCGGAGACGCGGCGAAGAGGAGGAGAAGGAACAAGGTGGAGAATGAGAGCGCGTGGAGTGAACGCGCAGCCATGTTGTGTGGTGTTTTGATTGAAGTGTGAGAGATCTCCTGATTTAAACAGAGGAGGATGAACCAAAAGAGACGGCGATGACTTTTATAGTCAACAGAAACGCGTCGGATGTCTTGACTTTTGCGACGTTTCTTATTTGGTCCTATGCTCTGTTCTAAAAAATCCCAGCCTAGCTCCGATTACTCCCTATTTAGTTTCTAGGCCCATCCTCGCCGCCCCGACTAGCGTCTAATCGCTAGACCTATTTTCGCCGTCAGATAAATTTTTTTTTTTGTTATTCAGATATTTAGATTGAGATTTTATGATATTTTACAATAACTTATGTTTAAAATTTTAATAAAAATCATAATTTATTTTTAAAAAATATGTTTTTATGTCTTTAATGCAATTTTAAAAACAATATTATAGAAAAATTTAATTATAATGGATTAATATATTTTAAAAACATTAAAATAGTATTAAAACTCTAAAACTAATCTCCGATTAATCCCCGTTTAATCTCCGATTTATTGGTTAGGCGCTAAGCCCATCCTTACCGCCCGACTACCGCCTAACGATTTTGAGAACATTGTTGCTATGTACCTGTCAAAATGAAAATGATAAGTGGGGGATAGGAGAAATTTGGTACGTCTTCATATTAATAATTTTTCTAATGCATTGACCGTGTCTGGTCGTGTGAGGAAATTTGTTTAGTATCGTGACTTTTGTCCTTTCAACACTTTTTCGACGTTCCAAAAAATGGATCTTTTGAAGAAGATAATGTAGACACTGAACACTCTACCTATTTACATTTTTTGGCGTGATCAACCTTGCTATAATAATCATGGATAATTGGATACACTTTCTCACCATATCAGAAGAAACCAAAACTTTAGAGCTTATGTTTTGGCAAGACAAGCCAAATTTTCTCTTGGAACCATCTATAATGATCTCTTACCAACTACTTGGTAGTCGTTTTCAAAGTCATCCATGATTTATCAAAGTCATCTGTTGTTATTTCTTGGAACCATCTCTTCTGATCTTTCCAATTCCTTTGTACTAGTTTTCAAATTGAGAAAACATACCAAGGAGATTTCTATAACGAGAAGACTGTTAAGTATTTTTTTCTGGCATGTTTTAACGATACGATCATCGAATATGATAACAACAGAGTTTTAGTCGATCCTCCATGGTCAATCGAATAACCTTCCCTAAGTTACCAAATTTCAAGGCGATCTGCCATTTTTCCCAGGAGGAAAGAGATCAAGTGGGTTGTGGTTTTGATAATGTTGGAGAATCAAACCGGAACCACTTTTATTTCATCCTCCTCTACCAAAGATTTAATTTTATGTAGTTTTTTTGGGAATTGGTGTACTAGCAATAGAGTGACCCGGCTATCAAAGTGATGCATGAACATGAAATTTGGATTCTAAACTCATGACCCTAAAGGTTTACCAAAGAACTTATAACATATAGTTCCTATGGAACCCTAACAACTAACAAGGACCCTAAAGGTTTATCAAAGAACTTGCAACACATTACCAAAGAAGCCTTCTAGTTAACTTCACTAACAAAATTAAATCACTCCAAGAAACGCAAAGCAGAATAAACCAAATCCATCTGACCAACTCATAGAACATTAAAGAAAAGGACACTAAATCATATTGCTCCAAATATGAATCTTCGACTGCAAGGTGAGAAGGACTTCAATATGATATAAGAAGATGATCAATCCCGAGGAGATAAAGGTTTTATGTTTGCAATCAAACTAAAGAACAAAACATACTTTCCTAACATGACGCGAGTTAACCACCCATAATAGTGGATGAAGAACACAACCACAGTAAAATAAACCCAAACAAAACAATTCACAACCACACAATGCATACAAAAAAAAGTTTGCATCTTTTATTCGTTGTAAGTGACAACTATAGTGTCTATACATGATCTTTTAGCTATATGAAACAGGACAAAACTGTAGAAGCTAACTTACAACGGGTATGTAAATTCAATCCTGTGGTTTATCAGTTCTGTTCTTGTTTCCAATAATCAAACCAGTAACCTGCAAATATCATACAAAACCATTCATATATTAGAAACAAAAAATCGCAAATGATTGCTATTCGAAATTTTACCTGAGGATCAGCGATTGGTCTCCTCTTCTCTACGTATTGATTTGGATCAGCCATTGCAAGAGCTGCCCTAGCCTAAATCAACAAACCGAGGAAATGAAATTGGAGATTCCATTTGCATAATCATAAACTTTTAGATGTGAAATCAAAATTGGTACCTGTTGTTCTTTTTTGAGATCTTGAGCTGGCTTAATCCAGAGATAATAGGCAATCGTTCCGGCGACGACCCAAGAAGCAACATTTTGTCCTCCTCTAAGACCTCCCATGGAATTTCCGATGAAAGACCTCACGTTCCCAATTGATCTTCTCCAGCTGCTAGCCATTGATGCCACAATACTACTGGTCTCTGGTTCTTCTTCTAAGGTTTTTGGATCTCTGCGAGGGTTTGTTTGGCTTGACTTTGATGATTCGCTATGGAATTGAAAAAGCTAAGTAGCGATTTGATTTGATTCTCATTTGCTTGCTGCCCACTGCCTAAAGACCAAAATCGGTTTCCGAGACGGTTGGTTAGTGGTAAATCTCAAATCTGGTTGTTTTGTGATTGACACATCATGCGGCTGTAATTTCTCCACGTAGCATTAGGAGATCCGATCACATATAATATGGGCCGGAGAGTATAGTTGGCCCAGGCCTACTCACCAGATCATGGATAAGGAAGTAATGAGGCTTGAGAGGGAGGCAAAAAGTCAAACCCACGTGGCACTTAGATAATTCAAGAAACATCTCGCGGCCGAATTAAATGACTAAAACTAGAATCTTCTTCTTGCTTTGTCGGTAGAATCAAGTGATCGAAAATGGCGATAGTGGAGAAAGGAAAGGTTTGCGTAACCGGTGCCGGAGGGTTTCTAGCTTCGTGGGTCGTTGATCTTCTCCTCTCTAAGGATTACTTCGTCCATGGCACCGTCAGAGACCCTGGTACTGAACCTCCTCTCTTCTATTCTCTTTCATCTCTAGTTGACCACAATAATATCCAAATTTGTAGCTCAGCTGTTTCTGTTTCAAGATTTTAGCTTTTTGAGTTTGTTTAGTGTTGTTCTAATCAAGAGTTTCACATGGTTTCTATGTTATAGATAATGAAAAGTATGCTCACTTGAAGAAGCTTGAGAAATCTGGTGACAAACTCAAGCTTTTCAAAGCTGATTTGCTCGACTACGGCTCTCTTCAATCTGCTATTACTGGTTGCAGCGGCGTCTTCCATGTCGCTTGCCCTGTTCCACCAGCTTCAGTCCCTAATCCTGAGGTGAAGATTTCATAGCTACAATCTCATTTGGCTATATATTACAACTTTGTCTCACTCTGCTTCCACTTGTTTTTCAGGTGGAATTGATCGCACCTGCTGTGGATGGCACGCTGAATGTGCTTAAGGCATGTATTGAAGCAAATGTGAAGCGTGTTGTGTATGTTTCCTCTGTAGCTGCACTTGCCATGAACCCTTTGTGGACAAAGAATCAAGTATTAGATGAGTCCGCTTGGTCTGACCAGGAATATTGCAAGAAAACTGAGGTTAATTCATCCTCAATTCCTTATCTCACTTTGTTAAATTTCACATCTGTTTTTGTTTCTGACTTGAAGTTCTCTATGGCAGAATTGGTATTGTCTGTCAAAGACAAAAGCAGAAAGTGAAGCTTTTGAATTTGCAAAACGAACTGGACTTGATCTCGTCAGTATTTGCCCAACCCTTGTCTTAGGACCTGTGCTGCAGCAACACACAGTAAATGCTAGTAGCCTGGTTCTTCTCAAGCTTCTTAAAGGTAGAAACGAGCTCTATCACATCGGGGATTGTTAGAAGCAACTTGGTATATGGGTTGGTGAATCCCGGGTCTTGATTTTTCTTTGTTTGTGGTGTGCAGAGGGTTTTGAATCGCGGGAGAACCAAGAGCGACATTTGGTAGATGTGCGTGATGTGGCTCAAGCTTTACTTTTGGTTTATGAGAAAGAAGAAGCTGAAGGAAGATACATATGCACAGGCCACACGGTTAAAGAACAAGTTGTGGTTGAGAAACTGAAGAGTCTTTATCCAAATTACAACTACCCAAAGAGGTAAGCATACAATAGCACATCTCTGTGCCCAATTTGAGTTAAACCCCTTAAACCCTTATAAGCTGTTTTTGCTGGTCTGCAAATTTTGTTTCGAGAAGAGAATAGTTCCTGTTGGTTCATTCTTGATTTCATCCGAAAACAATGTCACTTACCTTTAGATCAGTGTTTGAAGTATCTTCAAGATCTTAACTTTGATCCAAGCTCTACTTATGCAATGTCAGATACATCGAAGCGGAAGAAAGGGTGAAGGTGAGTTCAGAGAAATTGCAGAAGTTGGGTTGGATTTATCGGCCGTTGGAGGAAACACTTGTGGATTCTGTAGAGAGCTACCGGAAAGCTAAGCTTGTGGACTAAAAACTTGGAAAGATGTGTAAAAGAGTGTTTCAGTCATGTTAATCATGGCTCCATATGTTAAGTGTTCTCATCTGCACACACTTTCTCTCATCTGTACTCAATAATAAGAGTTGTGCTCATTGTTCATCAAGAATTTGAGTTTTTGTTATTTTCTTAGATAGCATTACTTTTGTTACCAGTTCACAATTTACTCTTTTCTTCCATTAATCTAAGATTATTCGTGTCTTAGAATTAAACCATAAGCCTAGTGTAGATGCTCTAAATCTTAGTTCACCAAGGACCTCAAAAACTATCCACAAAATTTTAACATCTAAAACCAGGTGCAATATTTTAAGGTTTTAACGCCAATGCACCCACCCACAATATATTTTCTGGGATTAAGGAAGACAAAATACATAGAACGGATTATTAACTTGGAAGCTCAATGGAAAAAAGGAAAAGTAAATTTAGAAGAGATCTCATATGTATTGTACCTGGATCGAACTCGGATCCGGAACAAGACCTGGATTTGGGCCTAGACCCAGACCCGGACCCGTTTAGCTATCGGACTTTTTTAAGTTGCCCCGCTGGGTAAAGTCAATTTTTTTGGTTCTCTCTTCCTTCTCCGGTGAAGTGACGTTAGTTGAACAGAATCATGGCCACCAAAGCTTCCGATTCCGGCGGATCTGGGGAAATTCTTCCGAGTACTCCCTCTCTTCCTCTCACGCCTGAAACTCCGTCGGGAATCGCCGCGACTCAACCGCCGTCTTCTTCTTCTGATATAGATTCTATCTACATACCTAGCTACTCCCGTAAGTTTACAACACCGAGGAACATTTGATTTTATCCTTGTTTCTTCACTATTACTTATGGATTTTATATTCCTACCATCGATTTGACCAATTAGGGTGGTTTTCATTGACCGACATCAACGAATGCGAGCTCCGGTCACTACCGGAATTCTTCGATTCGAGATCTTCATCCAAAAACCCTAAGTTTTATCTCTACTTGAGGAACTCAATTATTAAGCAGTACAGAGACGATCATCCTCGGAAGATTAGCTTCACTGATGTTAGGAGAACTCTCGTCAGTGATGTTGTCTCTATTCGTCGCGTATTTGATTTCCTCGATTCATGGGGGCTTATCAACTATTCTAGCTCCGCCTCTGCTAAGCCACTCAAATGGGACGAAAAGGAGGCCGGAAAATCCGCCGGAGATGCTACTTCTGAGCCTCCCATCAAAGAAACTGCAAAGAGAATCTGCAATGGCTGCAAGTCAATTTGCAGCGTTGCTTGTTTCGCCTGTGATAAGGTTTGTTAAGGTCATATAGAGTTTGTTTTCATTAAGAATATGAAACTAAGTTCTATTTTTTGTTCTTTTCAGTATGAGTTGACATTGTGTGCGAGGTGCTATGTTCGTGGTAACTATAGAGTTGGTATTAACTCCTCGGAGTTTAAGCGAGTTGAGCTTATTGAGGAGTCAAAGACACAGTGGTCGGAGAAGGAGACTCTACTGCTTCTGGAAGCTGTGATGCACTATGGAGATGATTGGAAGAAGGTTGCGCCTCATGTTTCTGGTAGAACCGAGAAGGATTGTGTATCTCAGTTTGTCAAGCTTCCGTTTGGGGAACAGTTTGTTAAAGAGTCTGACTCTGAGGATGGATTTGAGACATTTGATCAGATCAAGGGCTCTTCTGATCCTGAATCTCAAGGAAGAGATAAAGACGGTTCTTCTCCCAATAAGCGGATGAGATTGACGCCTCTTGCAGATGCAAGCAACCCAATAATGGCTCAGGTTTTTAAAATACTCTACAATTTGACTATTTGTTTTCTCTCTCTCTCTGCATGTTAATCTTATTGGTGTCAAGTGTCCAACATGCATGAAAAATTGGAACTTTTTGCTGAGAGAGTACAACTACCATTCTTGGTATTTTAATCAATTGTGTTGTTAGGCTGCTGAAGAATAGTCCACTATCTGCACTGGGCTGTTCCACGACTTGTGTAAATGTCTTTTTAAAGACCCTAAAGCTAGAACATCTTGTGAATTTCCTTTAAATTGTTGAACTCTAGTAATATCAAATTGTAGTTGAGGAATTAAATATGTTGTTTTGATAGTTTCACACCGTGTTTACTTTTATTGCATCTCAATTGTTATGTTTCATTGGCTGTCTCTGAATGAGATTCTTCATATCATGTCCTCTACAGGCTGCCTTTCTTTCAGCTTTGGCTGGCACAAATATTGCAGAAGCAGCAGCTCGAGCGGCAGTGGCAGCTCTATCTGATATAGACTACGAGGCTGACAAAAACACTGGTAGAGATCCAAATCAACAAGGTATCAAGGTCCAAGCTGTCTTTATTTGCAGTCTGTTTCTGTCTCAAGCCAACCTAATAATGACATTTTATTTTTCTTAGACACAGAGGCCAATGCTGCATCAAGTGATGAAACCACTAGAAACGACTCAGAAAGGGCTTTGGCTGATGCAAAGTCTCTGATTGAGAAGGAAGAGCAGGAGGTAGAAGGAGCCGTCAAAGAGATTGTAGAAGTTGAGGTTAGTAATAATATCCAACTTCCCATAAACTTCTTTTTCTAATGGTTAAGCTTAATTCTCATTGATGTTGGAAAAAAAAATTGCGGATAAACAGATGATGAAGATTCGAGATAGGATTGTACATTTCGAGAAGTTGGATTTAGAAATGGAGAGAAGCCGGAAACAATTGGAGGAGATGAAGAATCTGCTTTTTGCTGATCAATTAAACATCTTCTTCTACTCAAGAAGAGCTCGGAAAGCTGGAGATAAAGCAGATTGTTAGAAGTTAGAACACAACTGTTATTTCTTCTTTGGGGATATTGCCTTGTTAAGAAGAAGACTTGTTTTGTAGTGTACTTGAGATGCGTGGTAAAAATTGAGGTGCCCGTGCCTGGGTGGCTGGCTATAAAAATCGAACCGAATTAAACTGCACTGAGATAAAATTTCTAAGACCGAAATAAAACCAAAAATTTTTATAATCTACAGCAGCTTTTTTTTGGGTCAAACTAGTCAGCAACATTAATGTTCTGCAGTACGAGAGTAGACAATTTGTCTTGCCACTTAAAATCCAACTTTTCTACATTTATGTAGGGATTGAGAGTAGATATATATATATATATACATACATATATATATTTGTGTTGATGTTAATTCTTAGTAAGCGCGTATTTAGATAGAAACTCTTATAAAATGGGACATAGCAAATACATAAATTAATAACATTAATCAAACTGTCGATTCTTAATAATATTGCTGGCTATAAAAAAATATTATTTTTGCATCAATGACGATGTCAATTTCTAAAACCATATATTTGGTAACACCGACGATCGATATTGTTGATCAAAACATAATAACTATGTCACTATGTGAATTATATTGAGTTAAATCAAAAGAAAGTATTGATACTTTTTCGTATGAAAGTAGACATTTTCCCGCTTGTAATTTGAAGAGAGAAAATTTCCTTAATTTTTCCATTTTATTTGTAAATATTTTTATTGATATTTTTTATCCGTGTAAAACTTAAACTATTTTTGCCACTTTTAATAAAATAACATTCCATTCATGTAAATTAATGACATTATACAACTTATCTATTTTAATATTATCAGAGGCTAATATAGGGTATCTCATAATATGAATACTCCACACCCAACAACTTGAACACCTCTTTGGCTTCATCATATCCGAATAAAATTTGCTATTTTCACATCCGCATTGGAATCTCTAGTAAATGCTGCAACTTCTTTATAAATTGTACGTTCCATTTGAAAAACAGATTTGGTATATATCAAACCTCTGAAAAATAACGTTGATCAAAAATAAAGACGACCAAACGATAACAATGGTTCCACATGTTGATAAAGAGACTGGATCTAGATATTTGTATCGTTTTCGCTTGGTCGGAACATAAACATCATGCGAGGTCTTTTCATAAAATGGAGCAAGTAAGGATGTCTGATTTTTTTGTCTCATGGGTTATCTATGCCCACTTCTTAGAGATTCATCTTAACTTCTCTAGAGATTTCAGAGGCATTCAAAGAAGATTCTCTCCAATTCGCTACAAAGAAAAGGAGAGAATATTGTATGTGTAGTGCAAAGCACTCAAGATCACATATATTGTCTTTGATGGCCGCTATGGCGTAGTTGCAGTGAGCAACTGGACACCATTTCAGTTTGGAGTTATCATCAATGTATGAACGAACTGCAAAACATAAAAGAAAGGTGTAAGCCAGTAGAAATCGAAGATCACAAAACCATACCTATTAACGACATTTTTCATTAGTTTAATAAATATATTGTTTATTTATATGATGACAAAAGAGCTGACATTCTTCCACGCAACCACTAGAAATAGAAATCGTTATTCTATTTATACGATATGGTAAAAGAGCCGACATTGTTTTACTTGTAACTTTAAATGGAAAAATTCTCCTATTTTTTCTCCATTTTTAGAGGAATTTAGTGTAATTTTACTTCAGCTTCGTTTTGATTTGTAAATTTTTTTCGCAAAACTAAGACTTTTCTTCCACCTTTCATGTTATGTTAAGAATAAATTCCGGTTATTCCCAACAACGTTATACTTTTATTTATCTTTACTATTTTTAATATAATTATTTTTGATATAAGTCTTCTCTTAATCTCATATATGTAAATTAGTAACATCGATCGAACTGTCAATTCTTAAAATATTGATTTTGCATCAATGACGATATCAATTTATAAAAAAGTGATTTTATAACACTAATGATCGATATTGTCGATGAAAACATAATAAATTAATAACTATGTCATTAAATAAGTTTTATTGAGTTTAATCAAAATAAACTATTGATAAATTATAGTATGAGAATAGACAATTTTTCGCTCGTAATTTTAAAAGAGAAAAATTCCCTTAGTTTTCCTATTTTTAGAAAAATTGATTTGTAAATATTTTTATTTCATTTTTATTGGTAATTTTTGTTTGTGCAAAACTTAAACTAGTTTCTTCCCACTTTTATGTTATATTAAAATAAGCTTACATTCATACCTAACAATATTATACTTTTATATTTATCTTTACTACTTTTCCAATACAAATATTGTTGATGTGAGTCTCCTCTTACATTCATATACATAAATGAATTAATGACATTGTACAAATGATCTATTCCTAATTAATATTATCATGGCTATAAAAGGTATACCGATGTTGCATAATGACGATGTAAACTCTTGAAATAGTATCATTTTGTAAAACTTACATGTCAATATTGTTGATGAAAACATGATATCTATGTCATTTAGCGAATTTTATCGAGTTAAATTAAATTTAACTATCCATACGTTATATAGTATAATAGTAAGAGAGTATACATTGATTCCACTTGTACTTTTAAGTGGGAAAATTCTCTTAACTTTTCGCCATTTTTAGAATAATTATTTTCACTTCACTTTTTTGATTAGGCATTCATTTTGCAAAACTAAATCTAATTTTCCAAGGAGGGAAAATATTCCGTCAAATATGGTTACAACATAGCATGCTTGGACTTAGATGAAGAAACTGCTTTTGCATGCCAACAACCATCTTTAAACCCGATAAATGTGAGAATTTGGAAGTAAAAGCACTAAATAGGCTTTGCAATTTTTTTTTGGCAAACATATCTGATTACCTCCTTACTCTAGGGGTGTTTCCTTCACGAAATCTCTACAAAAACTTGGATTATCTCTTATAGAGAATTTCAAACAGAGATAATGTGAAGGAATTTTGTGAATCCCATGCTTTCGTGGTTAATATGGCACATATGGAAAATCTGAAATGGTAAATTCTATGGAGATGATCGTTTACCCACAAATACCATAGAGATGGTGAAGCTTGGTTTTTAGCTAACAAAGAAAGGAATTCGAGAGATAGTATAATGCCAATTATTGATCCCTAGCAAAATGGTACATCACTTTTCACCTGCCGAATAAACGGAGATGATTCCACCAATGGTCTAGGTTGGGTGCTACAATTACAAGGTGGCTCTGTATACCTCATAGGCCTCCAAGGATGTCATCTTGAACGAACTTGAATAGTCTGATATGGGTCTTGAGATGTTTAAAAAGACATCAACGTTTTTGTAATTATTTCGTTACTGATTTGTAGGATTTAGTACAAATGGTGTCAAAGAGCGGAGGAATGGCCAGCCTTCGCAGCAAAGCTTAGCGAACTTGAAGATCTATGTGAATTTTCCCAAGACGTCAAAGTGGGTTTTGAATCTATGAGACCAATAATGAACGACCAGACTTCTTTGCAAAGAGCATACTTTCCCTATTGCTGCGCAATAACCTTTGTTTTTCTACTTGAATAAAAATTGAATAAAAATATATTCCATATTATAATATAGTCAAAGAAATATAAATACACTAATGGCAGAAAAATTGCCCATCTCTTACTAAAAGTCAGTTTTTGTTTATAATTAATATGAGAGATTTTGGAGAAGAAATGTTGACTTTTGGAGTGAAAAGATACTTTTTTTTAGAAATTTAGTAAAAAGCATATTTTATTATTCTAAATTTTTTTTTATCTTTTCCCTAATAAAACAAAGTCAAACAAATTAAAAATAATAAATATATTGCAAATCTTTTATGTATTCAAATATAGTGATATTACCAAATACATTTTCAGGTTAAAAATAATATAAAACCCCTAAAAATGTAGGATGAGATTCCTCTTTGTCTTTTTGCTTTATCTCCTAAATTTTCTCCTGCTTTCGTAAGTTTTCTTACACTCTTTCTCTCTTTGTGTCTTTCAATATATTTTTTTTTAATGTAAATTCGATTCTGTCAAATTTTTCTTTTTAATTTTCTCATGTTAATTTTAAAATTTTGTCTGTATTCTATTAATGTTAAAAAAAAGAGTAGAAGTTATTGCTTTATTTCATGTTTTAACATAAATAAATCTTAAAATCCGGTAGCCTTAAAGCGTAGATATGCTTTCTAAATTGTCTAAGAGAGATCTAATTAAAACTCTACAATTGACATAAATCTAAGGAGTTTAAGACATTGGATTAGGATTAGGGATAAGATTTTCCAACATTCTCATTGGAGATAGTAAAATGTCCAATGTAAATTAAGGTTATTTGGTTTTGCTTAATTTTCAATTAACAACTGAGAAAAAACATTTCAGGATCTGAGATAGGATTCATGGACGGGTTCAGAGTAACACTTTCATTGTCAAGGGATCTCCACCAGCAGCAACAACAGCGTCGAGCTCCGCCGCAGCAGTCTCAGAACATGCAATTGCCCATAATCGGCGCTGACGATGAAGCTTCACCACCACCGCAGCACCAACCAAACTCAGCCGGCTCGGATCCTGCCGTTGCCATGAACATGCTTGTGAAGGAGAAGAGAGGTAGAGGTAGACCGAGGAAACACGCACTTGTTAACGGTGAAACATCACAGGCTTTGGTTCCCGGAACTCCTTCTTTCAAGGTGAGCCATCGTAGTGGTAGCGGTGGCGAAACATCACCGGCTTTGGCTCCCGGAGGTCCTTCTTTAACCGTGAGCCAACCTAGTGGTAGTGGTGGCCAAACATCACTGGCTTTGGCTCCCGGAGGTCCTTCTTTCACCGTGAGCCAACCTAGTGGTAGCGGTGGCCAAAAATCACTGGCTTTGGCTCCCGGAGGTCCTTCTTTCACCATGAGCCAACCTAGTGGTAGCGGTGGCCAAACATCACTGGCTTTGGCTCCTGGAGCTCCTTCTTTCACCGTGAGCCAACCTAATGGTAGCGGTGGCCAAACATCACTGGCTTTGGCTCCTGGAGCTCCTTCTTTCACCGTGAGCCAACCTAGTGGTAGCGGTGGCCAAACATCACTGGCTTTGGCTCCTGGAGCTCCTTCTTTCACCGTGAGCCAACCTAGTGGTAGCGGTGGCCAAACATCACTGGCTTTGGCTCCTGGAGCTCTTTCTTTCACCGTGAGCCATCCTAGTGGTAGCCGTGGCAGAGTCAAAAAGATGAGAGGACGACGAGGGCCACCTTCTAGTTCTGCCAATAATGACAAGCTTCAAGCTTTAGGTATATTCCATATTTATAACAACGAAACATTCTTCTGATAATTTATGTTTTGGAATAATGGAATCTTGTCTCTCCTCACGTGCTGCTACTGGAAAGTCGTGTGTTGTCGGATGCAATCTTATTAGAATATTTACGTAAATGGTGAACAATGACCTTTGAGAATCACTGCAATTTACGAAATAACTTTTATGCCCCCCTTTAATCATCTTTGCTCATTAAAGTCTTGAGTAATGTTGATATCTTTTGTGGCTTGAACTGAACTGGCTTTGCAATATTCTTAAAAGATTCTTCTTGTTGTAGGCTCGACTGAAGCTGGATTTGGAGTTGGATTCACGCCTCATATCTTTACCATCCCACCTGGAGAGGTCTCTATCTTCTTCTAGCTTCTTCCATTACCTTATTTTATTTATACGATGTTTGTTTTAGCTTATCTTTCTAGTAAACGATCACCAATGGATTTTCAAATCATGTCAACGTCGAGTGCGAGTTGCTGTCGTAAGGTTGAATATTATTGGTATCATGAGAATGTTGAGCTTGATCAAGGCTTATGTAACCATACATTAAAGATTATGTTGTGTGTGGTTGTTTTGTAGTATTGACATTTTAGGTCTATTTGGCTTTGTCACAGTTAAAAACTGACATTTTGTATTATTCTCTTGTTTGATCCATGGGACAGGATATTGCAGCCAAGATAATGGAGCTATTTAATGTGAATGAACCATGTTCTGTGTGTGTCTTTTCTGCGTATGGATGCATCTCCAATGTGACCCTTCGCCATCCCACCACGTCAGGTGGAACGGTTACCTATGAGGTATTTAGATTCAATTTGGAAGTTTTTTTTTTTTTTTTTTTGTCATTGGCTCATTGATGTTAACCTTGTTGAATTATTTACATGAAAACTAGGGAATATTTGAGATTCTATCTCTATCAGGATCTTTCGTTCCGGTGCAGATCGATGGTTACATGAACATACACATGAAGGGAAGGCTAAGCGTGTCCTTATCAAAACAGGATAATGTTGTCTTTGGTGGGAGGTTGGTTGGTTCTCTTGTAGCTGCAACACCAGTTCAAGTAATTTCTACATTTTTCAATTTAGTATATGATATATTAATGTTCATAAGAACAATATAATGACACATTTAGTTTTCAAATCACAGGTTGTTGTGGGAAGCTTCAAACAAGAGGGACATAAAGACTCGGATCAACACATGGAAAAAATGGAATTCTATACACCTAAATTACCGTATGAGGACCCAACCCAGAGATTGATGGTTCCGAGAAGCCCGCAATTTCAAAGCATATCGAATGAGTCATCTGGTGGAGAATAATATGAAAGGCCATGAGGCTATCCATAGCACTGCTATCTTTAGTTTAAGTTTTTCTAGTTATCTCAGACAAAGATTTTGATAACTTTATTTTGTGTTTCAGAACCATAAGTTGTTTTTCTTATATCAGTTTTTGGATTTACATTTTACATTTTAAGCCTTGAATGTTTAAGTTTTAAGGATGAATTTGGTATTTTTTTTTTTTGAAAAATCTATTTTTACTGTTCAAGATTTAAAAAAATTCGTTTCCCTCCTAAAATTTAGGAAAACTAGTTTTTGAGTTGTTTATCAAAATCTAACAGCCATGATTTTGAGGTTTATTGTCAACAGCCTTTTTTCCACCAAGATTGTTTTCATTATTTCTTTTTTTGTTTTTAAATTTATTGCAAAAACCAAAAACTAAAAACCAATTTAAAATCTTTTACCATTCATAGCCCCCAAAACAATTTAAAACCAATTTGAAGGTTATTAGAACTTTTGCAATTAGAAGGAGAACTAAAATCTAAAGTCATTGATTGGTGATTCAATGAGACTTTGGAAAAAAAAAAAAAACCTATTTCAAAGTCTCCAATTTCCAGATTAATATTGATATTTTATTTTGTGTTTCTCAATCTTGAAAACATTCGAACTCATGTAAAAACATTTCTGATTACAACATCAAAACAAGACTGGATATTAAGGCTGGTGGTCTTTGGCTCTCTTCAACAAAATCGCAATGAGAAAAACCCGAGAGCGCAGGTTTGCCAGAACCATCCGATTGCATTGTCAGGGTCAACTCGTTTAGCCAGAGACCAAGCATAGATTCCTTCTGCAACATGTAGGAAAACTGATACCATGAAGACAGCCTTTACAATCGTGATTGTCCGGAAGAAGAAGAGGTGTAGGACTCTTAAGAAAGGCACAGGTCCTATATCGGGTAACCATCCCGCAGCAAAAACAGCTGACATTCCTAGTGTAACAGCTAACCAAGTGAATATGGTTGGACCGTCTAAAGATCTCCGTTTCCTCTCCTGCCAGTCTGAGATAGTTGCAGCCATACCTTCCCGGGAGCTCTTGAATGGAACATATCCAAGCTCTTCCTTTGCTTTGAGATATGAGAAATAATGAGTAACACCGACCTGCACCAGATCAATAGATTCATCATACAAGTGTTGGTTTGTGATCTCAGCTGGAATGAGTTGGGACGAAACTGTTACCTTATACACTTCAGCAGCAAGAATAAGACCGACGGATCAATATTATCGATGAAAACATGATATTTATGTCATTCAACGAATTTTATCGAGTTAAATAAAAAGTTAATCTACATCTACGATACGGTAAGAGAGCTATTTTGTTCACTTTAAGTTTAAATGGGAAAATTCTCCTATTTTTCCCCACTTTTAAAGGAATTGAGACTTTGAGAATAAATATTCTTACTTCAATTTCTTTTTGATTTGAAATTTTTTTTTGCAAAACTAAAACTTTTTCCACCTTTTATCTTATGTTAATTAAGAATAACTTCCAGTTATTCCCAACAATGTTATACTTTTATTTATCTTTCATAGTTTTAATATCAGTATTAAGAATAACTTCCACTTATTTCCGACAACGTGATACTATCAACATTGTCCACGAAAACATTTGCATCCGAACAACATTGTCATTTAACGAATTTTATTGAGTTAAATTAAATTAAACTATCGAGTATACATTTTATCCACTTGTAGTTTTAAGTGGGAAAATACTCCTAACTTTTTGCCATTTTAAGAGAAATTAAGATTAAGTATATTTTTTACTTCACATTCATTTTGATTAGTCATTTTTTGGTGTGGCAAAACTAAAACTATCTTTCCAAGACAGGAAAGTATTTAGACAAATCTGGTTACAACTTAGCATGTTCGGACTTAGATGAAAAAACTGCTTTTGCATGCCAGTAGCCATCTCTAAACCCGATTAATGAGAGAAATTGGAAGTTAAAAGCACTAAAAAAGCTTTGCCATCTTTTTAATTAATCAGTGAACGAGAGAATAACCAAGTAGCACGTAGGGACATATAGCAGTTGTCCTCGGTGTAGAGCCGCGTAAGAAACTATTAGTCATACAATTTTCTTGCGCCCTTAAGCTCTCCAATGTTGGGCTTGCATATTCTATCGGCTTCAGGGGTGTTTTCCTCACAAAATCTCTACAAAAACTACGTCGGGAAAGCCCGAAATGATAAATTCTATGGGGGTGAGATACCATAGAGATTGCGACTAGAGAGATAGTAAAGCTTTGTTTCTAGCCAATCAAAACATAGATTTCAACAATAGTGTAATGCTAAATATTGATCCCCAGAAAATAGATACACCAATTTTCACATCTCCAATAGACCGATCGTGGAATGGAAATGATCCCACCAATGGTTTAGGTTGGGAGCTACAAGTACAAGATGGATCTATATACCTCATAGGCCTCCATAGATGTCATAGGGGTGTATCACCTCTCCATCTTGAACTTCTCAATCTGATATGGGCCTTGAGATGTTTAAAATTAAAGACATATTTGTTTTTGCAACTATTTCGTTACTAATTCACAGGATTTAGTATCAATGGTGTCAAGATTGGAGGAATGCACAACCTTCGCAGCAAAACTTAGCAAACTTGAAGATCTAAGTGAGTTTTCCCAAGATGTAAAAGTGGTTATTGAATCCAGGACCAGTAATGAACGAGCATACTTCTTTGCAAGAAGCGTCCACACCAGAAATCGTGTTTTCTCCTATGTAAACATGTCAGTTTCCTACTAACTAGACGTTAGACATTTGCCTTTTATGGATTCGTACTATTGAAGGTATTTTTTCGTGACAAAAAAAAAACGAAAAAACATAAGTTTTCTTACACACACACCCTCTCTCTCTTTGTGTCTTACAATATATATATATATATATATATATATATATATATATATATTTTAATGTAAATTCGATTCTGTCTGATTTTCTTAAATTTTTTCTCATGTTAATTTTGAAAAATCGTCTACTAATGTAAAAAAAAGAAGCAAGAGTATAATTGCTTTATTTTATGTTTTATCATAAATAAATCTTAAAATCCAGTAGCCTTAAAGCGTTATGCTCTCTAAATTCTCTAAGAGATAGGTATCTAAAAATCTACAATTGTCATAAATCTAAGAGTTTAAAACATTGAATTAGGATTAGGGATAAGATTTCCCAACTTTCTCATTGGAGATGGTACAATCTCAAATGGAATTAGTGTGATTTGGTTTTGCTTAATTTTCAATTAACAATTGAGAACAAAATATTGCCAGGATCAGAGATAGGATTTCATGGCCGGATTCAGAGTAACAATTCCATTGTCAAGGGATCTCCACCAGCAGCAGCAACAACAGCGTCAAGCTCGACTGCGCCAGCAGCAACAACAGAGGCAAGCTCCGCCGCAGCAGTCTCAGAACATGGAATTGTCCTTGGCCGGCTCTGAAGACGAAGCCGATCCTTACATTCCGTTTCAGTCGGAAGCTTCAACACCGCCGCAGCACCAACCCAACTCAGCCAGCGCGGATCCTGCCGTGAACATGAACATGCCCGTAACGGGAAGTGAGCTTGCGACACTTGTTAGCGGAGAAACACCACTGGCTTTGGTTCCCGCAGGTCCTCCTTTCACGGTGAGCCAACCTAGTGGTACCGGTGGCTCACTGGCTTTGGTTCCCGCAGGTCCTTCTTTCACGGTAAGCCATCCTAGAGATAGCGGTGGCGAAACATCATTGTCTTTGGTTCTCGCAGCTCCTTCTTTCACGGTGAGCCATCCTAGAGGTAGCGGTGGCGAAACATCACTGGCTTTGGCTCCCGGAGGTCCTTCTTTCACCGTGAGCCAATCTAGTGGTAGCGGTAGCCAAACGTCACTGGCTTTGGCTCCTGGAGCTCCTTCTTTCACCGTGAGCCAACCTAGTGGTAGCGGTGGCCAAACATCACTGGCTTTGGCTCCTGGAGCTCCTTCTTTCACCGTGAGCCATCCTAGTGGTAGCCGTGGCAGAGTCAAAAAGATGAGAGGACGACGAGGGCCACCTTCTAGTTCTGCCAACAACGACAAGCTTCAAGCTTTAGGTATATTTCCTATTTATAACAAATTAAGAAACATTCTTCTGATAATTTATGTTTTGGAATAATGGAATCTTGTCTCCCCAGCCCTCACGTGCTGCTATTGGAAAGTTGTGTGTTGTCGGATGCAATCTTATTAGAATATTTACGTAAATGGTGAAATATGGTAAACAATGACCTTTGAGAATCACTGCTATTTACGAAATGACTTTTATGCCCTTTTATCGTTTCTTCTTTTAATCATCTTTGCGCATTAAAGTCTTGGGTAATGTTGATATCTTTTGTGGCTTGAACTGAACTGGCTTTGCAATATTCTTAAAAGATTCTTCTTGTTGTAGGCTCGACTGAAGCTGGAGTTGGAGTTGGATTCACGCCTCATATCTTTACCATCCCACCTGGAGAGGTCTCTATCTTCTTCTAGCTTCTTCCATTACCTTATTTTATTTATACGATGTTTGTTTTAGCTTATCTTTCTAGTAAACGATCACCAATGGATTTTCAAATCATGTCAACGTCGAGTGCGAGTTGCTGTCGTAAGGTTGAATATTATTGGTATCATGAGAATGTTGAGCTTGATCAAGGCTTATGTAACCATACAATAAAGATTATGTTGTGTGTGGTTGTTTTGTAGTATTGACATTTTAGGTCTATTTGGCTTTGTCACAGTTAAAAACTGACATTTTGTATTATTCTCTTGTTTGATCCATGGGACAGGATATTGCAGCCAAGATAATGGAGTTTAATATGAGTGGACCACGTTCTGTGTGCGTCTTTTCTGCATTTGGATGCATTTCCAGTGTGACTCTACGCCATCCCACCATATCAGGTGTAACGATTGCCTATGAGGTATTTAAATTCAACTTGCAAAAAAAAATGCGATATTTTTGTCACTGACTCATTAAAGTTTAACTTGACTGAGTTATTTACATGAAAACCAGGGGATATTTGAGATTTTGTCTCTATCAGGCTCCTTCGTTCCGGTGGAGATTGATGGTTACAGAAACATGAAAAGAGGGCTAAGCGTGTCCTTATCAAGTGTGGATAATGCTGTCTTTGGTGGAATTGTGGTTGGTCCTCTTGTTGCAACAACATATGTTCATGTGATTTCCACTTTTTCTAACTTAAATATTTGATATATTGATGTTCATAAGAAATGTGTAATGACACATTTGGTTTTCAAATCACAAGTTGTTGTTGGAAATTTCATACAAGAGGATCATAATAAACCAGATCAAATGGAATTTTATACACCCATATTACCGCAGGAGGACCCAACCCAAGGACTCATGGTTCTGAGAAGCCCGCAATTTCGAGACACGGTGAATAAGTCATCTGGTGGAGAAGAATATGAGAGCCAATAGGGCTACCCATGACACCGTTATCTTTAGTTTAAGGTTTCTAGTTATCTTAGACAAGGATTTTGAAAACTTTATTTTGTGTTTGAGAACCATAAGTTGTTTTTCTTAATTCAGTTTTTGAATTTTCATTTTACATTTGAGGCCTTGAATGTTTAAGTTTTAAAGTGGATTTCGTTTTTTTTTTGTTTTGAAAAATATAGGGTATTTTCACTATTTAAGATTTTAAAAAATTAGTCTCCCTCCTAAAATCTATGAAAACTAGCTTTTGAGTGGTTTATCTAGATTTCAAAGAAAATCTAACAGCCATGATTTTGAGGTTTCTTTTCAAAACCCTTCTTCCACCGAGATTGTTTTCATTATTCATTTTTAAAAATTTTTAAATTTATTGCAAAAACCAAAAACCCAAAATACCAAAAACTAGAAACCAATTTAAAATCTATTACCATTCATATCCCCGTAACAATTTAAAACCAATTTGAAGGTTATTAGAACTTTTGCTATTAGAAGGAGAACTAAAATGACGAAAAAAAAGAAAAATGAAGGAGAACTAAAGTCATTGATTGGTGATGCAATGAGATTTTGAAAAAAAAAAAAAAAAACACTATTTCAAAGTCTATAAAAACATTCAAGGCCCAATTTCCAGATTGATATTCATCTTTTAATTTGTGTTTCTCAATCTTGAAAACATTCAACTAATGTAAAACACTTTTTGATTACAACATCAAAACAAGAATGGATATTAAGGCTGGTGGTCTTTGGCTCTTTTCAACAAAAACCTCAATGAGAAAAACCCGAGAGCGCAGGTTTGCCAGAACCATCCGATTGCATTGTCAGGGTCAACTCGTTTAGCCAGAGACCAAGCATAGATTCCTTCTGCAACATGTAGGAAAACTGATACCATGAAGACAGCCTTTACAATCGTGATTGTCCGGAAGAAGAAGAGGTGTAGGACTCTTAAGAAAGGCACAGGTCCTATATCGGGTAACCATCCCGCAGCAAAAACAGCTGACATTCCTAGTGTAACAGCTAACCAAGTGAATATGGTTGGACCGTCTAAAGATCTCCGTTTCTTCTCCTGCCAGTCTGAGATAGTTGCAGCCATACCTTCCCGGGAGCTCTTGAATGGAACATATCCAAGCTCTTCCTTTGCTTTGAGATATGAGAAATAATGAGTAACACCAACCTGCACCAGAGCAATAGATTCATCATACAAGTGTTGGTTTGTGATCTCAGCTGGAATGAGTTGGGACGAAACTGTCACCTTATATACTTCAGCAGGAAGAATAAGGGGCTGTGGTAACCAGCTCCTTGAAAGCCATGGATACAGGACAGTGTAGACACCTTGCACGATCTTACCCAAGAGCAGCGCAAAAGGTACAGATATCGTAGACTTGGGCAGGTCATAGTCTAAACTTCTTAGTAAGGGACGCAGAAACTCAAAGGTATTCACCGGGGAACCTACAATGTCACCAATCCGAAATAATTCAGTTTGTTTAAAGGCTTAAATGTTTGTCTTGAGAATGTCTTAAGAGATGAATTTTTACCATCAGAGACAAAATATGGTTGACCAGCAGCAATGGGCGATCCTTCTCTGCCAGGAATGTCGTCCAAGAGTCCCATGCTTGCCAAGATGATTGCTAAGACAAGGTTTTCAACATAAATCCAGTCTGTTTTGACACTCGGTTCACCGATCTTGAACAGCATTAAACCCAACTTTGCTTGATTAACTATCCTAGGAAGATGCCTGTCTTCACAAGGTCCATATATAGCTGCTGGACGAATAGCACAAGTGTACACCTTGCCACCATTCCTACATAAACACAAACAGTGAAGAAGATTATTGATGCTTCCTAATAGACACCAACAAATCCTTTACCAATTGAACCAAGAACCAAACTTACTTAAATTTTTGGCCATTAGTCTTGAGAACTAACTGTTCTGCAATCGATTTACTTCGACCATAGGCATCAACATGATCATCAAGAGGGAAATAAGGCAAACCTTCATTGCCATTCTGAATCTCTTTACCACCAAAGATAACGTTGTAAGTGCTTACATAGACAAGTCTTGTGATCTCATGTTTGAAGACAAATTCCAAAACGTTACAGGTCCCGTTTATGTTAACCTCTTCACAACGTCCAAACTGAAGCATCTCTTTCCCAGACATGCCATAAGAAGCAAGATGCAAAACACAGTCAGCACCATCAAGAGCCTTATCCACATCTTCTTTCTTCGTCACATCACCTGTGTTCATCACAATCCAAATCACTCTAAATGTTCAATTAAACTGAGATTGCGAAATTACAGATCAAATTGAGGGAATTGAAAGAAGGTTGGAACCTTGGATGCAGAGAACGCCATTGTTTTTGAGGTCATCGGACCAAGGAGAGGAGTTGCAGATGTCGAGAGAGCGGACTTGGCGAGCTCCACGGCGAACGAGCTCCAAGCAAAGAGCGGCACCGACATAGCCAAGGCCTCCAGTCACCACGAAGGTGTTGCCTTCGACACCTTCGTTCTCACTCAAATGCATTCTCTTCTCTCCACACCAAACAAGCTTTGACCGGCGAATCCAAAATCGATCGGAAATGACACGGCGTGCGACTTTTACTTCTCTCTATCTGACACAGAGCTCACGTGTACTTAACTCTGTTAAGTCCTGACTCTGTTAATTCTTGTTTTTTTCCTTTATATTTGTTTTTCCTTTTAAAATTAACAAAATTTTATTATTGTTGGGGCAAATTTATGTGTTCCTTCAAAGGATTTGAGGAGAGACAAATGTTGTTGGTGTCGGATTTTGCACTGAAATCCGATTTAGGCAAACATTTTGCTATTAGTATATGCGGTTTCAACTAAGTAATTTTTAGCCAGAACTAACTCAGATTATAAATAGTTAAATGAGTCCACAAGAAATTACTATGGACTACTAAAGTTTAGTCCACAAAAAACTTGATTTGTTATTGGACATAAAGTGACCAAGTCAAATAGCGAGACTATGAACAAAGCCGGTCCTGAGAAATTTGGGGCCCCTAACGAAAAAATAATTTTTCAATTACTTAATAGAAAAAACAAAAATTTCAGTTTTCACAAAACTAAAGTTAAAAAAAATCTACAATAATATCTTTAAAAAATAACAACAATTTAAAGCTTCTAAAAACAATATTTCTTCTATTTTTCTCTGCGAAATCATTTTTCAAACTTGTATAATCGAGATTTTTAACTATGATTTTTTCTCTTTTCTTTCAAGAAAATTCAAGTAGCTTTTTGCCTTAGAATAAATTAACGATTCAGATTTTTTTGAGAAAATCTTACCTCTCTAAAACCAAAAGAAGAGAAAAAAAATGAGAAGTCACATAAAGAAGGAAGTTAACTTAAATTTCCTTTTTTAATTAAATAATATACTGTAATATTTAAATAATAATAATTTGAGATCCACACAATATTTTATCAAATATTTATACGAAAATTAATACATTACTCATCATTTATATATATATATATATTTTATTCTTTGACGTCAACTAAAATATATATACATATATATATTTTTGTGAGGGCCCCCTAAAAAATGGAACCCCATTCAAATGTTTCATAGAAATGTGTTCAAAGCCGGCTCTGATTAGGAAGCTCAAGTTTGTGGTTCTAATTCTTTGAATCATTTATCAAGTGTCACAAGTAAGTAAGATTGATTAATCAAACGCCTGACTAATTTCCAAGGTGAACAATTATATTGTACCACAAATCAAACACATGGGTAAAGTCTAAATGACAACTGTTCGCAAAATAGCTTAAATAACCATAATTGTATTTAACCGTGATAACTAAAACAATATTAATCATAATCGTTTTAACATTTTTTAAATGGTTAATATTAAAATAAAAAAGATTTGTAACTGTAACTGGTGGTTAAGAAACCCTAGCCATAATAATCTAAATAGTGGTCATAGCTAATTTGTATATGGTATCCGAGTCCATATATGTAAATGTAAATAATCCGATGGTTATTTAACAAGAGTACAAAAGTTTTTTTTTTTGTTTTTAATTTAACAACATTAATTTTAATGAAATTCAAAACTGAAAGCGAAAATAAAAGGTTTAAGTCTTACTAACCCAGTCCTTAACATTCTTCATTTTGTTCTCTAACTGCTTCCCCTAGAGACACTCTAATCGATAAATTCAAGCTGATAAACCTTAAAGTCCTGAAATTTTCCTCACGGGTCGACTGAAATAAGTGCTTATAAACTCGGGTCATGCTTCGAATGTTAAATGATGTTAGTGTAGGTGCTGAGTTTAGAGGAAGAAAGAATATTGGAAATTATTGATCTTCCATTTTTTGAACGAGTTCAAGGGTTTTAGATTTAGGTATTTCAAATTGGGTTTTTTAATTTCCGAGTGGTCTAGAGTTTTCCGTGTTCCCCGAGATAGGCATTTAGGGTTTTAGGTTTCTTCACTTCAATGGCGAGAAGACATGGATGGCAGCTTCCAGCTCACACATTTCAGGTTTCTAAGCAGCTAATCAGGCTTCTTCTCCTATAAATTTGCATACTTTACTGAGTGTTCAAAAGGGTCTGCTTGACTTTGGTTTGAAAGATTGTGAATTTTTGTCGTAATCTGCAATTGTGAAAAGTTTGTTCTTTTTCTAAACCCCCTGAAAATGACATAAAGGTTTTGTTGTGATATTATATTCACATCGCTTTCAAAATCTATTCTTTTTCCTATGGTGTATGTGTTTGTATATATGTATATGTGTATTTTTCATGTGGATTTGAAGATCCATTGCATTGAAACTTCGATGAGTTTTCTCTGTAAATTACTCGTTTATCTAACATGATCTGTTGCTGTGCAGGTTGTTGCTATAACTGTATATTTCTTGCTAACTGTTGTTTACTATGCCTTCTTTGCTCCATTTCTCGGAAATAAACTCTATGAATATATTGCCATTGGTGTTTACTCATTCCTGGTAAGAGCAAAACCGAAAATTCTTACACTAAAGCTCTCAAATGCACAAAACTTGTTGTTATATATGTCACAACTCTCATCTCTCTTTTGCCTAATGATTTTACAGGCGTTTTTGGTTTTAGTTCTTTATATCCGATGCACTGGTATAGATCCTGCAGATCCTGGAATCTTTGTAAGGGCTGATAACACTCCAGCCCATAAGTCACAGAACAGTAACTATGTGCCTGGTACTTGCTCTACTGATGATGCTGTGTATAGGGCATAGATAATTTGGATACTTCTTTCTTATAGTGCTGTCTCTGTTGCAGAGAATGCTTCCGCAGTTGATGGTGGGCCATATACTAGACACGGCTCAGGTTGCTGTAATGCTATAGGAAGATTCGTTTGTGGTTGTTTAGTAATACAAGATTGCAGTAAAGATACTCAACAAGAGCAATCAGACGAACAAGAATCTCTGTTCTGCACATTGTGCAATGCTGAGGTATGCTAGTTTGTTGACTTCTGGTAAGAAGCTTGTCATTGTATCTTCTAGAGTAACACTGCATTCTTTTTTTTTTTTTTTGAAGGTACGCAAATTTAGCAAGCACTGTCGAAGTTGTGGCAAGTGTATCGATGTGCTTGATCATCATTGCCGGGTATGCAATTTGAAAATGTGTTTTTTTCGTTGGCTTTCTGGCTTAGCATTTGAACTGATTTGTCAAGTATCTTTTTCATTAGTGGCTGAATAACTGTGTGGGGCAGAAAAACTACATCAGCTTTGTGTGTCTTATGGCGGCAAGCTTTTGCTGGGTATGTTTCCAACAAAGTTTGTTACTTTAAGGTTGATTCTGCTGCTGTTTTACCTCATCAGATAAGATTTAAGCCATCCATATGATATAACGTTGCAAAATATGATGACAGCTTATAGTTGAATTTGGAGTTGGTGTTGCTGTATTTGTCCGATGCTTCGTGGACCAGAAGGCAATGGAACATCTTATAACTGAAAAGCTTGGGCTTGGGTTCTCCCGTCCTCCATTTGCCGCTGTTGTGGTACGTTTGTTCAAAGAAAATAGTGGTTTATTCTGTCTTCCATCAAATGCTTAGTTTCCAACTTAAGCTTGCTTTCTCATTTTGCAGGTTGTTTGTACAACTCTCTCGTTTCTGGCCATAGTACCTCTTGGAGAACTTTTTCTTTTCCATATTATTTTGATCCGAAAGGTATTGTATATATATATATATATATATATTTTGCACCATGTTGCTGAATTTCTACTTTCGACTAACAAACACATAACGAAACACGAAGCTGACTTTGATATGTCACTTTTATGGGTGCAGGGAATCACAACATATGAATATGTTGTTGCCCTGAGAGCGCAAACTGAGTTACCTGTAGATGGGCTAGACCAAACGAGCCAGCCTCCTTCACCTACAAGCTCAGCTGTGACAGCCGCGAGTGGAAGAAGCTCTCTCGGATTAAGCATTCAATACCGTGGTGCCTCCTTGTGTACACCTCCAAACATATTCATGGATCAACAGGTGAAAAACAAAAACAAAGTCTAACATCTTTTTCGCTTTCTTCAGTTGTATAATTTATCTTATTTTCCCAGGACGATGTTATCCAGCATTTGGAGCCTGGACCTGTACGATCCACCGTAGATCCTGACACACTTTCACAGAAGAAGCCACCTCAGCGTCAACAAGTAAGGATCAATCCATGGAAGCTGGTGAAACTTGACTCAAACGAAGCATCTAAAGCAGCTGCAAAAGCACGAGCATCCTCGTCAGTGCTTCTTCCAGTAAGTTCCCAGCACAACCCTTGCAAAACCAGCAGCAATGTAAGCGGAAGAAGCAGCCCCGCAAGTAGCCATCAAACCAAAAACACTAGAAAAGCAGACAAAGCTGATTCAGAGTCTTGTAGCCTTAGTAGTCCAGGTTTGACGAGAGATCACTTCAATCCAATGTACATGTCATCATCAGCTAACGAGTCACCATTAAACGAGGAAAAGAGCAGGAATGCTGTTATTGCAGCTAGAAGAAACTTGCCTACAAGCGATCAGAGTACAGTAGTTTGGGATCCAGAAGCTGGGCGGTTTGTATCGTCATCTCGGATACCTGGAACAGATTTTGGAGGTCCTCTTGGTAACGAACGTCTCAACAACATAACTTCTTATGGGAGTGAGGGTAGCCGAAGGGTTAGAGGAAACCCATTGACTGGTTATTTCCAACAGGTTAGATCACAGAGAGGAGACCAACTTCCAGTGTTTATGCCTACTGATTCTCAACTGCCAAGACATTTATCTACTAGATTCCATTAGAAACATTTGTTGATCTCCAGCTTTGTTTTCCATTCTAGTTTTGTTTCTTATTTATTTCTTCCTTTTTCTTGGTAAGGAGACAACTTTATTGGTTTAATGGTAGAAGAAAAGAACACAAGAAGCAGACTTAGTTTGTAACATAAGATAGCAAAAAAAAAGAAAAGAAAAATGGTATTGCCATGAGAGAATCATACACAGCATCTTTAGGAAAACAAACAGATTTGATGCCAAAGCAAAAGAAAATTTCGAAACGTTTCTCATCAGAACCAAGACTCAAAAGAACACTGAACTTGGAACATAAGAGAACCCATGGGACAAACCATGAGTATATGTAATTTCTCCGAGATTCACAGTTCTGAAGTATCCGTTTTCTCCAATGATGTGAGCTTTGTCCTGAGTGGAGTAGAGTAAATCATCGGTATCAAAAACAACTACGGCTCTCTTATCCTTGTCAATGAGGAAACTCCCAATAGAGAGTGGGCTCATATCATCAACCGCTAAGAACTTGCTCCTATACTCTTTATAGATGGAACTGAGTTTTTGTGAGTTCCATGGAAATTGATGCTCATTAAATAAACCAGCCCAATCCTTCCTTTGCAGCTGCTGCTTTACCAAGGTGCTTCGATAAAGTGTTCCAATTTTTGCAAGTAGATCGGACTTCTCTCATACATGCCACAGGAAGATATCGGTCATCTTCGTCATTGTTAGGGTTGATGGAATAGAAGTTAGGGCTTCTTCTTCTCAGAGACGCATCTTTACGTAATTGACTTCTCTTTTTTAATAATATATGGTTAAATAGTTGTTTAAAGATACGCTAATAACAAAGTCGTTGTAGTATAGTGGTAAGTATTCCCGCCTGTCACGCGGGTGACCCGGGTTCGATCCCCGGCAACGGCGTTTAATTTTGTTATTATTTATTTCTCTGCTTATTTTTTGTTTTAAATAAAAATATTTTTGAAATTTCCCAAAAAACCCGCCAGGTCGTTCATCTGCCTACATTTCCGATTTCAAAACCATTAGAATGAACAAACAGAGCAAAATTTTACAAAAGAAAAAATCAAAAAAAAAAAAAAACAGAAAAATTAAAATAGCCATCACCGGAAGCCGTCTCCCGGAACGACGGAGACATCTTCCCTCCTTTGCATGTTCCCGCCGTTTATTAGCTGTAGAAGAGTGAAATTGATGATAGTAAAACCCAGATAAGACGAGGAGCTAGAAAATATGGGTGGAGGAGGAGGAGAAAGCAGTAGCATTTCCGCAGAAGGCCCGAGAGAGCTCGATCAGACTCCGACATGGGCCGTCTCCACTGTTTGTGGCGTTATCATCTTGATCTCTATCGTTTTAGAGCTCTTGATTCACAAAATCGGAGAAGTATAATTTTTTTAAAAAAAAATTCTACCTACATTTTCTAATGTATATTAACATGATAACATCAATCATTGACCGTTCTTAGGTGTTCACGAAAAGAAGGAAGAAAGCTTTGTACGAAGCTCTTCAAAAAATCAAAAACGGTACCAAAAACATCTGAAAACCGAAATTGATTTTTGGTTCATTTTTTGGGTTAACACTATGATTTGTTTTTTGTGTGCAGAGCTGATGGTTTTGGGATTTATTTCTTTGCTACTAACATTTGGACAAAACTACATCGCAAACTTGTGCGTGCCGTCAAGATACGGTCAGGCAATGTCCTTTTGTGGTCCCTACGATGGTCCCAGTGGTGAATATAAAAAGCCAAAGACCACTGCTCACTTTCAACGTCGTGTTTTGGCTGGTGGTGCTCCTGCTAAGTGCAAGAAGGTACAAATCTTTCTCTCTTTTTTTTTTTGGTTAATGAGGAAAATGTTGAGATTGATGAAGAGGAGTGTTTTTGTTTTGTTTGCAGGGCTATGTGCCGCTTATATCACTCAATGCTTTGCATCAAGTGCATATCTTTATTTTCTTCTTGGCTGTGTTTCATGTGATTTATAGTGCTATTACCATGATGCTTGGAAGAGCAAAGGTATATATATATATATATAATATAATGTTTTTATTAAGACTGTGACAGTGAAATTTGATTGTTGGATTGGAGTCATTATGGTTCCTCTACATGTAGATTCGTGGATGGAAAGTCTGGGAGGAAGAGGTCATAAATGATCACGAAATGATGAATGGTTAGATAATTTTGTGCTTATAGTTTCAGATGTTAAAATCAGAAAACTAATTTGGTTTTTGTTTTGATGTAATTTACAGACCCTGCAAGATTTAGGCTCACACATGAAACATCATTTGTTCGAGAGCATGTCAATCATTGGGCCAAAAACAGATTCTCCTTCTACGTTGTATGAATCTGTTTGTGTGCTGTCTTTATTCTTCCATCTACTGTTTCTAATCTTAATGAAGCATGAGAGAATTCTTCTATTGTTACTTTTTTTTTTCTTGCAGATGTGTTTCTTTCGTCAGATGCTGAGATCTGTAAGAAAATCTGATTATTTGACTATGCGTCATGGGTTCATTAGTGTGAGTTTCTCGAAATTATGCAATCAATCTTGAAATTTTCAAGAAAGCTTTGTTTGAGGTTTGTGTCCAACTTCCAACCAATCTTCCTCTGTTATTAGGTCCATTTGACACCCGGGATGAGGTTTAATTTCCAAAAATACATCAAAAGATCATTGGAAGACGACTTCAAGGTAGTCGTAGGAATAAGGTACCTCTTAACACTTGGTTCTTCTTTACGCTAACAATCATTTTTCTTCATTGTTTTCTGATGCAACTTTACAATCATTTCGGTAACGCAGCCCCGAGCTATGGGCCTTTGTAATGCTCTTTTTACTCTTTGATGTTCACGGTTAGTCTTTTTAGTTTCGTGTTATAACATTCTTTAACATACATACTGATCTTAGAATCTAATTGTTCTGCTATACACGTTTCAGGGTGGTATGTTACTGCTGTGATCACCATGATTCCTCCAATTGTAAGTGACTCAATCTATTTTATAGTGAGCAATGTAGAGAAAAAAAAACAGACTAATTGTGTTTTGGTTTGAAGTTGACATTAGCGATAGGAACCAAGCTTCAAGCCATCATATCAGACATGGCTTTGGAGATTCAAGAAAGACACGCCGTGATACAAGGGATGCCACTTGTCAATGTCTCTGACAGACATTTCTGGTTAAGTCGTCCAGCTTTAGTCCTTCATATCATCCACTTCATTCTCTTCCAGGTACACTTGATGATCGCATCTTATAAAATGAAACAACCGAAAAAGTTATGTATTCTTCTATGTTTCTGATGAGCTTTACTTGATTGTTCAGAATGCCTTTGAGATCACTTACTTCTTCTGGATATGGGTAAATACATGCATACACATAGCTCCTTTTTCCCATGACCTCTTTCTCTATCTACTTCTCTCAACTCTGCTTTCATTGTTGCAGTATGAGTTTGGATTACGGTCTTGTTTTCATCACCATTTCGCCCTTATACTCATACGAGTTGCTTTCGGGTGAGTAACAAAAAGATCCTTTACGGAAAATTTGGTTTTCTTGATCTACAAGGAATCTTCTTATGAGTTCTTCTTAATGCAGGGTGGGAGTACAATTTCTCTGCAGTTACATCACACTTCCTCTTTACGCTCTCGTGACTCAGGCATGTCAAACGTTTTATATTTCATTCTTTCTTTTTCAATATGAGTAAAAAGCCACCGTTTTAATCACTTTGGAGAATTTTACATGTTTTTCAGATGGGATCAACGATGAAGCGATCGGTGTTTGATGAGCAAACGTCAAAGGCGTTAAAGAATTGGCATAAGAATGCAAAGAAAAAGAGTGAGACGACGACAGGTCAAATGCAGTCTCCATTGCCTAATCTCCGACCTAAAAACGGCGACGATATTGAGTCTGCTCCGGCCAATATCACTGCCAGTGTTGATGTTAAGGAAGGAGATCAGTCTTGTAAACCTGGTGACCTCTTAAGTGGTCCCTAAAAAACCAAACCGGTCAAAACACTACTTTCATTTAACCGGTTTACTCAAATTCTCTACACTCAATTTTTGTTTTTACATTATAGGTTTTTAGTCATTTTTTTGTTGTATGTGTATCACAATTAGTTCAATTTTGTACCAGCTTATAAAAATCACATACTACAAAAACACGAGCCATATATACAATACCAAAATCACCGAACCAACTGTTCAATTTTATTTCGGTTAATTAGCTTTTGTTCAACTGTCCAAGTCAGTTTAAATACCTTAAATTTAAAAAATTACGCTCTAATTTGTCATCTTCACAACATAACCGTGGTTTCGAGTCGTCGTCTTGAGTTTGTCGCCGTCGTCACCATTTCGCAGCCGTCACCACCGTTGCTACTTTCTCCTCCTACTAGCCTTCGCCATAACTTGAGTTAAACTGAAAGAGGTTGATATTGATTGCTTTTCCAAAAATATTTCTTTTTGCACACAAGATGTTCGATGAAATGTCTCAGAGATACGTATGAAATATAAAACGCGACTTCTCCCTCAATTTTTGTTTACTATTTATGTCTAGTGCAGAAATTCAAAGTTCGTGTCTATAAAATTCATGGGAGAAACATAGGCGGGACAAATGAAGAGGCTTAGACTGTATATTTTTGGTTGTTCTCGAGTATAAAGTAAAAGTACCCATCTTTCTCTTGGTATGGTTGGTTACTCATAATGCTTTGTTAAACTCTTTTCTCAGATTTCAGTTTTGGCTTAGAGTTTTTGAAAATCTCTCTGTGGTTCACAAATGGCAATGCGAGTATTTTGAAATGGAAGTACATTGTTGAGTAGTTTGAAATATCATTCAGAGATAATAATGTTAAGTAATTTGGAGTTCACTCAACTTGCGTCACTAATGTTGGAAATCTTATGTTCAGGCTGCCCCAAAAGGTGTTGAATTCTATGATCAAAAATCCTGCCATGAATGGTAATTTTTTTTGTACTTCTATTAAACTTTGTCATTGCTTTTTCATTGCGGTCATTTGCAAGGTATCATTTAGAAGCTTCAAGAACTTACTGATAAAGGCACAACTTTGAAGGATTATTACAATGGCAATTTCGAAACTTAGGATATGATATACATAAGCAGAAGTATGCGGATGTAGGAATGTCATATCTTAAGCAATCATGTCTAAGAATTTGATTCAGTATTCTCTATCTTTGTTATTCTAAAAATTATTGAAGTCTCACAAAATGAAGGAGTTAACGTTAGGCTTAATGTGAATGGTTTGTCATGCACTCTGTAAGTAATTGGTTTTTGAAAGTTTCTCCTTGTGTATTGACAGCAATAAAGAAGAAAATTGAGAAAGATATTTATGGAGTTGGAAGTATTGGCCTTTTCACTGATTTAGACAGAGAGGTAGAGAAACACCTCTGTATCTGCATGTTTTATGATATTTGATCATCTTTTAGTACCATTTAGATTGACTTCAATTCAAAATGGTTAGAGTTTAGCAATTAGACAGAAACCTGGATTGGATGAACACTCTGGTCTAGACAAATCGAGAACAACGACTCGGTGAGTACTTTTCATTTCCATTAGATGATCTACTTTGACACAATTGTTCTTTGATAGTTTTCAGCTATTATTTAGAACCTAATAATATGAATATTGCATTCCTTACTATCATCACTGTGTTCTGTGCAGGGACAGACAATGTTCTATACCAATCAAAGCAATGCACCCAAGTACCTTTCAAACAGAACTCAACCCTTTCACTCATTTTTCCACGCTATTAAAAGAACTGACTCATCATTCACAGCAAAGGAACCTCGTGGCTGGACGTGCAGTTCATGCACAGATCATCAGGACGGGTACATCGACATGCACCCAACATGCCAATGTCCTTGTCAACTTTTACGCGAAATGCGGACAATTACCGAAAGCCCACTCCATCTTCAATGCCATAATCAGCAAGGATGTTGTGTCCTGGAATAGTCTCATCACTGGATATTCTCAGAACGGTGCTATCTCCAGCTCCCACACTGTTATGCAGCTGTTTCGGGAGATGAGAGCGCAAAATATACTGCCAAATGCTTATACCCTTGCCGGGATTTTTAAGGCTGAGTCCAGTCTTCAAAGTTGTACAGTTGGGAGGCAGGCTCACGTGCTTGTGGTCAAAATGTCAAGTTTTGGGGATATATATGTTGACACTTCGTTGGTGGGCATGTACTGTAAAGCGGGCTTGGTCGAGGATGGACTTAAAGTGTTCGCTCTGATGCCTGAAAGAAATACTTATACATGGTCTACCATGGTTTCTGGTTTTGCTACAAGAGGACGTGTTGAAGAGGCAATCAAAGTCTTTAATTTGTTTCTTAGAGAGAAGGAGGAAGAAAGTGATAGTGACTACGTCTTCACCGCGGTTCTTAGCTCGCTGGCTGCAACCATTTACGTTGACCTAGGCAGGCAAATCCATTGCATCACAGTTAAAAATGGGTTGCTCGGGTTTGTAGCTTTGAGTAATGCACTCGTTACAATGTATTCAAAGTGCGAGAGCTTGACTGAGGCATGCAAGATGTTTGACTCATCCGGTGACAGAAATTCGATTACGTGGTCAGCAATGGTCACTGGTTATTCTCAGAATGGAGAATCACTTGAAGCAGTAAAGCTTTTCTCAAAAATGTTTTCTGCTGGAATCAAGCCCAGCGAATACACAATTGTTGGGGTTCTTAATGCATGCAGTGACATTTGCTATATAGAAGAAGGGAAACAACTTCATTCTTTCTTGTTAAAATTGGGATTTGAAAGACATTTATTTGCGACTACAGCGTTGGTTGACATGTATGCGAAAGGCGGTTGTCTAGCAGATGCCAGGAAAGGGTTTGATTGTCTACAAGAACGTGATGTCGCTCTTTGGACATCAATTATTAGCGGGTATGTTCAAAACTCAGATAATGAAGAGGCTCTCATTCTGTACCGTGGAATGAAAATAGAAGATATTATCCCAAATGAACCAACTATGGCAAGCGTTCTAAAAGCTTGCTCCTCTCTAGCTACCTTGGAGCTGGGAAAGCAAGTACATGGCCACACAATCAAGCATGGATTTGGGCTCGAAGTTCCCATTGGAAGTGCACTTTCTACAATGTACTCAAAGTGCGGGAGTTTAGAAGATGGGAACCTCGTCTTTAGAAGAACTCCCAATAAAGATGTTGTGTCTTGGAACGCGATGATCTCAGGCTTGTCCCATAACGGACGAGGAGATGAGGCTTTAGAACTGTTTGAGGAAATGTTAGCAGAAGGAACTGAACCGGATGATGTCACTTTCGTGAACATTATATCAGCGTGTAGCCATAAAGGGTTTGTAGAGAGAGGCTGGTCTTATTTCAAGATGATGTCCGATCAGTTCGTGCTTGATCCAAAAGTTGACCACTATGCTTGTATGGTTGATCTGCTGAGCCGTGCAGGACAGCTCAAAGAGGCAAAAGAGTTCATCGAATCAGCTAGTATTGATCACGGTTTATGCCTTTGGCGGATACTACTAAGTGCGTGTAAGAACCATGGGAGCTGTGAGCTAGGAGCATATGCAGGAGAGAAACTCATGGCCCTTGGATCACGAGAATCATCAACGTATGTGCAATTGTCAAGCATATACACGGCTTTAGGGCGGATGAGAGATGTGGAACGGGTTTGGGGACAAATGAAAGCGAACGGGGTGAGCAAAGAAGTGGGTTGCAGTTGGATCCAGGTGAAGAATCAATGCCATGTTTTTGTTGTGGGAGATACAATGCATCCGAGGATTGAAGAGACAAAGGATTTGGTCAGTTTAGTGAGTAGACAGATGATGGAAGAAGGATTCATAACTGTGTTGGATTCTTCTTATGTCGAAGAAGGAACACAATTAGTTCTTTCATGATACAAAATTTGTTGTATTCTTTAATATTATAGGTGTGTAGCATTAGGTATGAAAATGTATCACAAATCGTTATAATTTTGTTAACAAAATGATTATTCACTTAATCCATTAAATTATGTAGCCATTTGTTGAATGCATGCTCTAGATTTTAGAACTTTGAAATAAAAGAGAAAATGAGATTTAGCGAAATTACTTTGTACTTAAAAATAAATAGATAGTGACGAAATTACCTAGTCAAAGACACTTCCTAGTTTCATGGCCAATTTTATGCAATTTCTTTGGACAAAAATTATTTACTTCTCCCACAAGTAATTTACTATTTTTTACGCCCAAATATATTGTCTTCACACAAGAAGGAAAAAAAGAAGCTAACCTTAAATTCAAGAAATATGTCGAAGAAAGAAGAGAAACAAGAGTTGCCACTAGAAACAAGTCCGTACACAAAGTACGAGGATATAGAAGATTACAAGAAGAACGCTTATGGAACTTCCGGTCACGAAGAGGTTAAGCTTGGCCAAGGCGGTGGCACAACCGGCGCACCGACCCTCTCCGGCGTAGTCCTCCCTCCGCCGTTGATTCCGCTAACCAACAAGCTAAGAAGTGAAACACTCATTTATATTTACAAAACAAAATGTTTCTCTTGCTTCTGTTTTAATCACTCTTCAATGTGATTTATTTGATGATTAATTAGTGATAATGGACTTGTTTTTGTTTTCTCGTTTTATACATTGTTATGATCCAGTCTAATCAATAAATAAATGTTTAAGTCTAACCGATTTTGGCCATCTTACAACATTAAACGCCTTACACCGACATTTTGTATATCTTCTTTTCTGAAAATAAAACAACACAAGTTGCGGTAAATTATACGCTCATACTTAATTTGGTAAATTATTTAGGACAAGTTGTGGGGGACATACTGATTGGTAGCAAAATAAGAAACAAAAAATACCAATCAACTTAAAAGTCAATTTCATACCAACTAGCTCTTGAAAAACATGTTATTAGCATGAATAGTTGAAGTATATCATCAAGAATTCACATTGGAAACTCAACCATCCAATCATGTTTCGTCAATGGAGGTGTATAATATTCGTCGGATCTTTAAAAAATTAAAAATAATTTGGCAAAGTATTACATAAAAATGTTAAAAGTAAAGTGTTATTGGCAAGATAAAAACATGTTAGTTTTAAGACAATCAAATAGAACATTCAACTACATATATCATCTGCAAAACTACCATTGCTTATTTATGCCTAGGCATCAAAGTTTCTATATTTAATCATTAGCAATTAATACTTTCAATTGCATAAAAGTCAGTAAACAATAATTGCAAAAATAATATGCTCATTCCATCAGTATGATATCCAACCACCAAAACCATTAGAGCATGCACATAGGTGATATTCTTGTGGGTATCACAAAAATTTTTTTTTTTTTTTTTTTTTTGGACGAACCGGCGTGCGACACATGGCGAACCCGGTATCGGAAGTATCACTGCACTGATACTCTCATACCCGGATTCACCACGTGTCAAGCGCCGGTTCGTCCAAAAAAAAAAAAAAATTTTTTTTTTGTGATACCCACAAGGGAAATACTATTTTATCTAATTAATAATACTATATGCATGGTCTTAGGCATTAGCTAATTAGCTATGTGCATGGTCTTACCTATGTGCATGCTAAGCGCCGGATTCACCTATGTGCATCATCTTAGGCATTAGCTAATTAATAATACTATTTTATCAGAAATCAAATCACAGAGACACATTGTCGTGTCTATCTATAATTAGAAAGCTACCAAATTGGTTTTCACCGGTTTTGAATGCAGCCAATATAAATGAGACACGTGGATGGCGGAAATCTGACGCCGCTATATCTTTTATTTAATCGGAGGTAACCCCTCGCCATTGGGAAAGACAAAAGGAGATTGCATGGATGAGATCTTGACCGTCGATCTTCTATCTTAGAAATCCAACGGCTGGGTCTCGATGGCGGCAACATCCGGTCAAAGTAATGCGTAGCCGTTGATTATGGACACGTGTCGGTGAGAGATCTTGGGTATGACAGATAGACGATATATGAGATTACCTGGAAACGCCGGTGGCCAACCAAATACCAAAGGAGACAAGCTTCTTCTTCTTCGTCTCTCTATCTATCTTTCTCTCTCAAGAAACTTATAGAAAGTTTTCGGAAATTGTCTTTCGTCTTCTTCAACGCAATTACATTTTGCTGGGTTTTTTTTCGAGATTGTTTTCCAGAGGATCTGAGGATAAAACTAAAGGAAAAAAAGAAGAGGGAATTAAGAAGAATCATAATTGTCATCTGTGAGAAATCTCAGAGGTTTTTTTTTTTGTAATTTTCTGATTTTCTTTTTCTGAATTCTACCTGCTTCGAGAATTTTCTTTCTCATCATTTTTTTGGGCTAGTCTAATAAGAGCTGAATTCGTCAGGATTTATGAAATTTGTGGGTCTGATTTGATTCTAAATAGGGTCTTGGTTATAGTTCTGGATAATTGATTTGCTTGATCTGACCTGAGGAAAAAGTAAAAACCTTTGAGTAGAGCTGGTTCTTGACCCTCGCTAACACACTTGTGCTTGGGAGCTTGATTTGGTGCTTAATCAAAGTTTTAGAAGCTTTGGATAGTTGGTGTGTTGGGTTATTTGGATTCCTTCACTTTCTTCGTTTGTTGAGTCTGCTACACTGCTGCTTTTATCAAGATCAAGGATCTGCTGATTCTGAGTTTTGTGAAAATCTGAAATTGATCAAAGTGTTTTGTTGAAGTCTGTTTCTCACAAAGTTTGATCCTTTAATGATCTAAGATCTTTTGGGTATAGAGGAAACCTCCGGAAAGCAGCAGACAAGAAGAGTTGTTACTGAAGAGGCTCTTTCTGGATTGGTGATAGATTTTTATGATTCTGTGACGGCTATGGATTTTTCACCTTTGATAATGGTTCTAGAGGGAGATATCAACAAGGACAATGCTTCTTCTGCAACAGATATTGATACTTTAGAGAACTTAGATGACACTAAGCAAATATGTAAAGGCAAACCTCCGAGGCACCTTTCTGCCATGCAAAATATCACAAGCACTACTACTAGGCTGCAGGTAATTTATATGATCCACAATTTCTGCTTCTCTTTTTTGCTTGCAATGGGATTCAGTTGATGTAATTGGTTTCTGTGTATGCGCAGGATGTTGATGTTTGTAATTTGGTTATGAAGTCACCTGATGAAAAATCAGAATTTTTACCAATATACCGATCAGGAAGTTGTGCTGAACAAGGGCCAAAACAGTTCATGGAAGATGAACACGTTTGTATCGATGATCTTGTTGACCATCTTGGTGCAGCTGTTGAATGCTCATCTCTTGGAGCCTTCTATGGGGTGAGTGTATCTTCAAACCTTACCCAAACAAGTATAGATGCAGCTCAAAAGCCTGGTTATTATTTTTGTTTTCTCTTGTACTAGTACTTCATCAGAGGTTTTTCTTTTAGAAGTATTTTAACATTGTTGATTGTGTCCTTTGACAGGTATTTGATGGTCATGGTGGTACGGATGCAGCACTCTTTGTTAGAAAGAACATACTGAGATTCATTGTAGAGGACTCCTACTTCCCACTATGTGTACAGAAAGCGATTAAGAGTGCTTTCTTGAAAGCTGATTATGAATTTGCAGATGATTCTTCTCTTGACATCTCTTCTGGGACCACTGCGCTTACAGCTTTTATTTTCGGAAGGTAAGGCCACTTAAATTCATGTTTATCCATTTAGGAAGTTATATATGTTATCAGCTGTAAAATCATCAATACTTCTTTTCTTAGCCCATGAACTTTAGCACCATAAATATTCAAGTCAGCTTGCTTGTGTGGATAAGATAAAGAATTAGGCATCTTGAGTACTTGCTTACTTTCACCCTTAGTGTAAAAACTCATGCAACTGGTTGGTTTACCATAATTCTTTGTAGTTTTGATTTTGAATAGAATTGCTACTCTCTTTCTTTACAGGAGGTTGATAATTGCAAATGCTGGCGATTGCCGAGCAGTTCTTGGGAGAAAAGGTAGAGCAATTGAGTTGTCGAAAGACCACAAACCAAACTGCACCACCGAGAAAGTAAGAATAGAGAAGTTAGGTGGGGTTGTGTATGATGGCTACCTCAACGGGCAACTATCAGTTGCTCGTGCCATTGGAGACTGGCACATGAAAGGTCCCAGAGGCTCTGCTTGTCCTCTAAGTCCAGAGCCAGAGTTGCAAGAGACGGACCTGAGTGAAGACGATGAGTTCTTGATAATGGGATGTGACGGTCTGTGGGATGTGATGAGCAGTCAGTGTGCTGTGACAATCGCTAGGAAGGAACTGATGATTCATAATGATCCAGAGAGATGCTCTAGAGAGCTTGTGAGAGAGGCCCTTAAAAGGAATACATGTGACAATTTAACTGTGATAGTTGTGTGCTTCTCTCCGGATCCTCCACAGAGGATAGAGATTCGAATGCAGTCACGGGTGAGGCGTAGCATATCTGCGGAAGGGTTAAACCTACTCAAAGGCGTGCTCGATGGGTACCCGTGAGTATGTTACTTTATGAGAGTATTGTCAAGTTAGAGAGTTTTACAGTCAGGTTGACATGTTGTGTTCTGAGTATGTTTGTTACCAATATTAGTATTCTTCAACATTCATTGAGATTTTAGATGGATGCATATCGCTTTGTAAATAACTTTTTTTAACTGGATTCCTTGTTTAAAAATATATCAGAATAACTTCGTGAATGTTTGTACTTCTTTTTTCTGATGATCATAAGGTTGACTCTTAGTACCACTCGACGTATACGTTGTCCCGCATTTTGTCAACCAATGATCTACGAAATTTTGTAATGTGTTGTGAAAACCATGCTGCTATAATGTGTTGTGAAAACCCAAATCATAGAGATTAAGGAGCTTTGAGGTTGTGCGAGCAAGTGGCTACCCCTCAAGGTCTATTATGTGACCATATCTTACACCTATATATATATATATATATGACTTCAAATGTATGAAGCAATGCAAAAAAACATTGGACCATCCGCCCAGAGCCGGTCCTGAGAAATTTGGGACCCCAAACGAAAAAAATTCTTCAATTACTTAATAGAAAAAACAAAAATTTCCGTCTCCACAAAACTAAAGTTAAAAAAAACTACAATAATATCTTTAAAAAATAACAACAATTTAAAGCTTCTAAAAACAATACTTCTTCTATTTTTCTCTGCGAAATCATCTTTCAAACTTGTATAATCCAGATTTTTAACCATAATTTTTTCTCTTTTCTCTCAAGAAAATTCAAGTAGTTTTTTTGCCTTAGAATAAATTAACGATTCAGATTTTTTTGAGAAAATATTACCTCTCTAAAACCAAAAGAAGAAAAAAAAAATGAGAAGTCACATAAAGAAGGAGGTTAACTTAAATTTCCTTTTTTAATTAAATAATATATTGTAATATTTAAATAATAATAATTTGAGATCCACACAATATTTTATCAAATATTTATACGAAAATTAATAAATTACTCATCATTTTCATATATATATTTTTTTCACTCTTTGACGTCAACTAAAATATATATACATATATATATAATTTTTTGTGAGGGTTCCCTAAAAAGTGGAACCTCATTCAAATGTTTTATAGAAATGTGTTCAATGCCGGCTCTGCATCCGCCAGTTTATGAAGCAATGCAAGAAAATATTGGACCCATGGGATCTATAACAAAAATTGGTATGGGGCACAAATAAAAACATAAAAGAAGTAAACCATTAAGATGCTCTGCTTCCAGCTCTTAAGGCTAATATCCTCACCACAACAAATGCTCATTTTAGTGTCATTTTTTCAATTGTAGCATCTTTCAAGTGATGCTATAATTATAGGGTCATTTTGAGAAGTGATACTAAATCAAGTAAAGCTAAATATTGTTTATTTCATTTCTGTAAATGATACTATAATTTAATCTTAGTATCATTTTTGCAAATGATGTTATTGATAAATCTAGCACAATACTTTTAAATTAAACCAAATTAGTAAATCTAGCATCATTTTTAAAATGACACGAATCGGTAAATCTTACATCACTTTTACTAACTCAAATTCAACTCCATTTCCATAGAATCTAGCTTTTTTTGTCTGGAGTGTTGTTAGAAGTGAATAAATCAAACCAATAAAATTACGAAAGGGGTGAAACCATGAATTAGCTTCAGAAATTAGCCGTAGTGACTTGACCATAGAATCCTTGTTATGACTGAACAAATGGATTGAAGAAACTGAAGAAATTGATCGAAGAAATTTAACACTTCCGAAAAAATTTCCGACGAATGAATTGAAGAAGCTGAAGAAATTGATCGAAGAAGCTTAAAGAGATTTTGGGGGAAAAAAAGAAAAAGAAAAATGTGAATCGGAGAAGAAAAAGATCTTCTATAATTTTTAACGCAATTTTTATAAGGTAGATTATGTCAATTACGAAAATGATGCTAAAAAAATTATAATTTGCATCAAGTAAAATAAACGATCCTAAAATTAACAGTTAGCGTCATTTATTTATTATTGACATAAATTTAGTATTTTAACACAATTATTATAAATGACCTTAAACTAGGCCTGGGCAAAAAAACCGAATCCGAAATACCGAACTGAAACCGACCCGAAAAAATCGGTTCGGATCAGGTTCGGGTATTCTCATTTTACCCATCGGTTCCTAGATTCATATACCCGTGGGTATCGGTTCGGGTACGGGTATTACCCGATACTCGATCGGGTACCCGAATACCCGAAACATAAGGGTATTTTTTGGTAATATTAGGTATTTCGGGTAAAATTTTCTGATTTTGGGTATAATATACCTGAAAATACCCGAACCGATTTGTACTCGAAATTTTTTTGGGTTTTATGGGTAATAATTTTTTGGACCCAAACCGATCCGAACCCGATCCGAAACTCTATGGGTATCTATACGGGTACAAAACCTCTCTACCCGAAATACCTGAACCCGATCGGTTCTTACCCGAACCCGACCCGAATACCCAAATGCCGAGGCCTACCTTAAACAATCTTTGTTAATTTTAGTTTTGAGTTATTTTTGTAAATGATGTTAAATAAGTGATGCAAAAACCTTAAGCTTAATTCTAGTAGTGTCTTGACTCAGTTGGTTTCGATGGGGTTATGTTAAAGGAGTTGATTGATGTGTTCCCTATTCTAGAAAAATTGGTGAAAATGGCCATAAATTTCCTCTCTACGTAATGTGAATAAAGAGACATTGTTTGTATGTTGAAGATTTCATGTTTTAGTGGAGCTAATGAAGAAATGTCGGAATTATTTGAAAATGTCAGAACAAGCTATTTCAACAATCGTTTAGAGTCTCACTAAAACAAGTGAAGACTCTGAAGGATCACTTGAACTTTCAAGGTTGTATCAAAACTATATTGGTCGAGATAAACGTCCAAGATACTAAGCAAATGGCCATGAAAACTATGTATACTCCTTTTCCCTTTTTCTCAGTTTTTCTTAAGTGGTTTTCTGTGAAAGATTTTTAACGAAGTGTATTGGGTCTCATGCTCATCTTGTCATCTTGCTAAGTCTGATCCAACTCAGGCCCATCTACATTTTCTCAAGATGGGGTCTTATCTTTTTCTATCTCTTTTTAAATTTTGAAAGTTAGTGATTTAAGTTTGCATGGTCTTGCGTGAGTTTACGAGACATGTCTCATTTTTACTGGTTTGAATGCTGAGAAAATCAATAAACACCCCAATTGACATATGTTTGTTTTATTGGTTTGCACAAGCTATGCGCCAAAATGTTATTCATATATAGAGGTGTTAGATTTTTGTTTTTCTTTAGTTTTTCGTTAAATAATTATTGCTTTGTTGTTCTCGTTACCATCAACTGATTCAAAATTTTGTCACAAATTTAATAAAAACAAACATTAAATTTTAAATATATATATATATGTATATATTATCAACAACTAAAAAAATAAAAATAAAAAATCTACCTCCAAGAGATGGGTCATTTGCCTGACATGTAAAATGGCTTTGAAGAGTTTATGAATCTTTTTAGATTATAAGCATGAAATATTATATTCATAGTTTAATTTATTTTTTATAACTATTTCATTAGTTATATTAATATTTTAAAGTAATTAATGTTTATTTTTGTAAAATTAGCTTAAATTTTATAAATTATCCAAACGTAGTAATTTATTGGTGTACATATAGGTTATTTTATAATAATTTATTTTGTATATTTGTATTTATTTTATAACACATACATTTGGTTTCATTTTATTTCTTTTTATTTTATATTAGTTTTTTTTAATACACTAACTAAATGATGATGATGTCGATAAAAAGAGATGGTCTGGCATTTTGTTTTTGAGATATTTTTATCTGTTATAACATATTTACATAAAAACATATATATGTGTTTAAACATATATATATATATATGTTTTTATGTTTTGTTTATATTTTATTTTAGTTTTTAGTTTTTTTCATCAAAAAATAATAATAAATATTATATAAACGCAAAATGTTAATGAAATTTGTTGAAAAAAAATATTTCCCTTAACCTTATGATATGTTTATTATAAATTTGATTGATTTTATGTTTATTAAAAATAAGTAATAATCTTATATTATTAAGTCTTTAGGATGAAAGTAAGTACGGTTTACTTCCCAAAAAAAAAGATGAACATGTACTTTTAAGCTTTGATATTTAAATATTTAAGTGACACTCTACACAAGTTTTGCTAGGGAAACTTGTTTATATACCTATGTTTGTACTGTATATCTTCCTTATGTATATATGCAGATTCTACCTTTACATAAGTCATATATTGTGTTCGATTAAAACGCAGTTATACGTTATACGATATTCGATTATTGGATTTTCAATTTTTTTCTTTTCTATTTTTAAATCCCAGAAAACTCAAGTACAAAACGAAAAACTGTAATAGCACAACATGAAAACATCAAGTTTAATTTTAAAAAAATATCAGATACGAAAGATACCTGCAGTTTATATTTTTATGAAACCAAAGACTAAACAAGATCCTTCTTTACTCTGTTTATCAGTGTAACCATTGTGCAGTAGTTGGTCTGAAAGCAATAGACTTAGCAGAACAAGATCATTCTTTGCAATAGAGATGGTGACAACTTCAAGTTTTTAAGTTCTTAGGCTTCATTGGAGCTAGGTAGGAAACGGCGTACGATTGTGGCTCGAATTTGGCATTTTGGATATGGCCTGGTAAGTTCCAGCAGACGATCCATCATGATCAAGTATCTAGCTTTTGATTGAATCCCAGGACCAATAAGCAATAATATATTAGTATATGAGCGAATAAGTTACAGAAGGCAGATACAAGGAAGAGAACCAATACAAAGGTTTTTTTATTTGAGTTCATCTCTATAGTACTTTGTTTGCGATTTTTTTTTTTTTTTGTGATTTGTGAGTATGAGAGTAATCTGTATTATATGGAAGTTTTATTTATGGTAAAATGAAGAATTAATCACATTGCTTGTTATTTTTTGATAAACTTTTTAATTCACATTACTTTATATATCCGGATATTTTATTTTATTTTTGGTTTTATATATCCAGATTTCTTTCTTTTTTGAGAGTTCTAATTAATCAGATCACCAGACATTACTTTAATCTTTTGTTATTAATATGTTTTGATTTCGTACCTACATTTCTAATTTGTTGCCAAGAAACTCAAATTTGCTTCTTAATTACTACTAGCAACTTTCATTGTTCAACCAATTGCAAAATATACACGCATTAATTAGAGAATAAGACTTAATTAAATATATGCCAGTATATATATTATTATATCTTATGCTTTACAAACTCGCACACACTGTTGATTTTTTATATTTTTGAATCAACCTTATATAGTTTACACATGCATCATATACAAGGATTAAAAACCAGTAATTGATTGAGAATTCATTCGTTAAAAGTTGCAGTTAAGGTGAGCTGTGAACCAAACTGCAATGCTTGTTATTTATTTGACTAGTCACAATGCTCTAGTTGTGTTCAATCCGACCCCTTTCATCGTTACTTGATGTTAGGTACATGTTTATTTTAGTTAGACCATTGATCCAACGCTTGCTCTTACTGTTTAATCCTTTGATGCGCTCCTGCGCTTTACTAATAGTCTAATTCCTCATCCTATTTTTATTGCTTATCTATTGATCAATTTAGTATTTTGATTTTTTTTATGCTATTTAGTGATATAAAAAACCAAACGCCTGAAAAATGGTTCCCATATAAAGTACTTAGTTATAATCCTCTTTGGTTCTTGTGAATTCGATCGTATACTTTCTAGAGTGCACCGAATCTGTGCACTTGTGGTTGTCTTGACCGATGAGGATGTTTTCCAAGACATCGATCTTTTTTTTCTTCCAAGTCTTCTTCATCGCCTCTTGCATATTCAGGTCCCAAAAGCTTAGTTTTTCATCCTAGCCAAATGCACTACATAGAAACTCTTTAAAGACTAACAAAATGAAATGGTAAAGAGATTAAGCGCCTAGAGGATCAAAGCCCGATTACATCAATGGTCAATAATGCGTTTGATTACTTGGACGGAAGGGCATATTAAACGTTTAAATATGCTATTTTCTTCGTTTGCGGATACTAATGTTCCCCACGTTTTCACCATCCTCCAAATTTGGTCTATGCCTTTGATAATCCAATGAAGACGAAGAAGAAGACATTGTCATGGATAAGTTGGCACCAGAATCGGTATTTCGAGATTGAAATTGGCCGTATTGATCAAGAAGTATGTCAGGAGCAATTGATGAAAGTGGCGTCACGATAATGCTATCATTGGAAGTAGTTGTTGATGGATAGAGTTGAGTAGAATTGATATGAATATGCTCGGGGAAATTAAGCTTGGCCTTGTGACCTCTAAACTCAAATGCAGCTTTATCATAGGCCAAGGCAGCTTCTTCTGCAGTGTCGAACGTCCCAAGCCACACACGAGCTGCCTTGTTCGGGTCACGGATCTCAGCTGCCCATTTTCCCCACGGTCTTTGCCTCACGCCTCTGTAGTTACGTTGTCTCGAATTAGTTTCTTCTGTATAAATGATGAAAATTGTAAGTTCGCTCTTATGGAGGAAATGTGACTTACTTAAAAGTGGTAGACGTGCATGCGTGCCTAGCTATATATGAATATAACATAAACTACCATTGTAAAGGATTAATAATATGCGTTTGTATCATATGATATACTGCAGCTACTGATCTACTTATGTAGGCCTAATTAAGACTCGGAAACCTCCTTTAATATATATAAATAAGTTCGATCATTTTAAATACTTTTCCCGTATGTTTCTAGCCTAAAACTCGGTCTGGCTACTTATCTACAAAACATGACAGTCACGCGCAACCAAGCCTAAGCTACAACCGAGCTAGCTAAGCATATTTGTCCGAAAACCAAATATGATCAATTTGTCCAAACCAATTTGAAAATTAGTACTGGGATATAATTTTTATTCTTCAAGTTTTAATAACCTTAAGAAAATTGAACCATGAACATTCATAAAGATGCACTAATTTCTATCTAGTGGAACAACTAGTACATTTGTGAACACGAAGGATACACAGATAAGACCGATACTCCAATATTATATCTCCATTTAACCAAGGCCATAGTGCAGCCACTAAGGCAATAACAATGTCAAAAGTTCAAGATTAAATCATTCATATGTTTGTGAAAAGAGAATAATCAATGGAAAAGATGATCACAAAATTTATATGTATATAATAAGCAAATGGATCTGATGAGATTATTACCTTGAGGAGTAAGAGATGGAGATGGATCTACGGATGATTGATCAGTGAGTTCAGAGACAAAAGCAGACACATCAGACTCCGATAAAGTTGAGCAACTAGACAACTCTTTCTCTTCTCTTTTTCTGGCCATATATTCCGGTGAAAGAGGTCTCTTACCACTATGCATTATCCGATGATATCAATTACGATTATTTCTATATAATGTTTGAAAGTCAAAGATGGATTGTGTACAAGCCAAAGGTACAGCAAAGATGTCTATTCTCTGCAGCTATGTTATATATAGACGCACACGCATGTATTTGTTGACCAATATAGAGAGAGGTTGTATCAATATGTATTTTTGTCTAAGTGCTGGATTATTTATTTTTAAATATGACATGTACATATATATTATCAATAGTTGATCATGCTCAGTCAAAATTCATAATTTTATGTATAGCAAAATTAATAAGTAGTTGCATGATGATCCACAATTTTATTGATGCTTAGTTCTTTTGTCGACTTCAAGTGCATCGCTTACTAAAGAGTTTGATTTTTTTTCCCGGAGTTTGTATTTACTTTTTTTTTGTGTGTGTTAACTTAATTAATATTTTTACTTTTAGAGAAAAAAACAACATTATAGTTCTTTTATATCATTTTTGATTAAAAAAATGTTTGTATTTACAGTTTAAAAATGCTGGATACAAACTACATCAATAATAACTATAGGATCCCACAATAATATCCAAAAAAATGTAATTATTTATTTGGTTGTTTTTTTGGTTAATGTAGTTATTGTTGATTTGCTTGTTAGATGTTGATCAAAAAGGACCGTTTCAACTTTCAACCTTCATATAAAAATTAATGTTTTGAAGAAATAAAGTAATAAATGAGTTTGGGTACTATATTCTTTTTGGCAGACGATTCTTAAAAGCTCAAAGGAATTAATTTCGGGATTAGCGTGTCTTATGCAAAGCACAAATCATCAAGTCGAGATTAATAAGGATTGCCATTTCACATATTTATTTAGAATAGAACAAAAACAATTTCTTACTTTGTTTCATAAAATGAATTCGTCTTTTAAAAGTTCAACATGTTCCAAGAATCTAAGTTACGTTCAAATAACTACACTACATATGGGCAACTCCTATATCACTACGTACGTGTACACTAATTTCTGGCCAATCGTATAGTATATACTATGGTTTCGTAATGTGTATTATTCGAATAATCATCTGAAAGTCTGAGACCATTCTACAAAGCTCGGGCTACTCCAATCAACGAAAGCTTATATTGATAATGATTGAGTTGGAAGGAGCGGTCCAGACCTAGCTATATCTACACACTTCGTAGCAGGTTCGTCGTGAATTCATTGACTGACAATCCAAAGCCACGTTAGAATTATTGAATTATAGAATACAAGAGATCAGAATTATTAAGATCAAACACAATCTTTATTGCTTTAGAAAAGAGATTTCTCAAATAAAAACTAAAGCTCATCAACTCTCAATCTCTCAAATTCTTAAGTTATGGCACATCCCACCATCTCCTTTTATAGTAAACATAAAACCATAAATTATAATTCTACTAGAACTCCTAAAATAGAAAACCTATTCCTAACTCACATAGGAATGGTCCAAAATGTGTCTCCTAGGATTAGATAGGATTACTTCTATCACAAGTTATTTCAAGCTTAATCCAACATTGTCCCCCTTAAGCTTGAAAACACATTTTGAAATATCTTGAACTCCGATAAGACTCCTCATCTCGCAAAACTTGATTCTCCCAAGAGGTTTTGTCAAGATGTCTGCCTTTTGCTCAGTTTCGGGCACATGCTCAACTTCAATTTGTTCATTCTCCACACATTCTCTTATGAAGTGAAACTGAGTGTGTATGTGTTTACTACGGCCGTGAAACACCAGATTTTTTGTGAGGGCAATTGCCGATTTATTATCTATTCGAAGAATAGTTTTCTCACATGGTGATCCCATCACCTCACCAAACAATTCTTGTAACCAAATCGCTTGTTTGGCAGCCTCTGTAGCCGCCATGTACTCGGCTTCGCATGAAGACAACGCCACCGTCTCTTGCTTTTGGGAACACCACGTGATTGGGCTTTCTTCCAGATAGAACACATGTCCGGTCGTACTCTTACCGTCATCCGGATCTATGTTATGGCTACTGTCGCTGTAACCCACCAAGTCACATAGAGAAGCAAACCGATCTCGATGAATTTTCGTTGCTTGATTCCCACGGTACGTATATACCAGCCCCAAGGAAGTTGATCCTTGTAAATACCTTAGTACCTGTTTCATAGCAGCTCCGTGACATTCTTTAGGACTCTGCATATACCTACTCAAGACACCCACGACATAAGATAAATCTGGTCTTGTATGTAACAAGTAGCGAAGACAGCCAATTAACTTTCGATATTTTGTTGCATCTATTTCTGCATCCTTTTCCGCTTTGGTGAGTTTCAAACCAGAATCCATCGGCATTTGAGTAGCATTGCAATCTTTCATCTCTGCTTCTTCAAGAATTTTCAATGCATACCTCTCTTGTTTAAGTATGATCCCCTCATTGCTTTGAGTCACTTCAATGGCGAGATAATATGTTAATACCCCAAGGTCACTCATCTCAAACTTGGATGACATGTCTTTTTTGAAGTTGAGTATCTCCTTAAGGAAAGATCTTGTAACTAGTAGATCATCCACATAAAATCGCTACGAGAAGTGTAGACTCCTTTTCTTGCTTACGGTACAAGGAAGGTTCCTTGGAGCACTTTCTGAAATTTAATTCCTTGAGTATTGTATTTAGCTTATTGTTCCAAGCCCTTGGTGCTTGTCTTAGACCATATAGTGCCTTATTTAACTTGTAAACTTTATTCTCACTTCCTTTGGTTATAAATCCTTCCGGTTGGCTCACGAATACTGTTTCTTTCAATTCTCTATGAAGAAACGCCATCTTCACGTCGAGGTGATGTACTTCCCAATTATAGGACGCTGCCAATGCAAGAATAAATCGTATAGTTTCTATACGGGCTACTAGAGCGAATACTTCGTCAAAATCAATTTTGTGCCTCCGAACATAGCCTTTCGCAACTAATCTCGCCTTATATTTATTTATGCTACCATTAGAGTTTTTCTTGATTTTAAACACCCACTTTAGACCAATCGGTTTTGCTCCTATAGGTAGAGTGACCAAATCCCATGTTTTGTTCTTTGTTATAGAAGTGATTTCTTCTTCACATGCTTTGACCCATTCTATTGATTCCTTAGCCTCTTCAAAGTCCCAAGGTTCTTCGTTAATCATCAGTAGCAGACGCTCACTTTCGATTTCTGCAAACAGAATGTAATCCTCTAAGTAGCTCGGTGGTCTACTCTGCCGTGTGGTTCTTCGCAGCTGTGGTCGGTTCTCGACATCTCCACCAGCTCCGCTCTCTAGATTCCCACCAGTTTCGTTATTGTTTCTTGGGGTTTGGTATTCTCCATCATCGCTCTGATTTTCTTCACCATCGGAGTGATTTTCTTCATTGTTGCTATTATTTTCTCCGATATTATCATCTTCTCCGGTTTGTGCGTTTACAGCCGTGTCTTGATGTGTAATCCCATGATTTCCATGAACTCCAATTGTAACTCTGAAGTTACCAGGTATATCACTCGCTGAATTTTCCCCGGGAGACCAATTCCATCCTTGAGATTCATCAAACTTCACATCTCGGCTTACCACAATTTTCTGATTTATTGGATCATATAAGCGATAAGATTTTGATCCTGGCTCAGTTCCTAGGTGAACTAACATTCTCGACCGATCATCCAGCTTTTTTAGGTGCGGTGTTTCGATCCTAGCAAACGAGATACATCCGAAGACTCGTATATGTTCGATATTGGGTTTCTTGTGTCGCAAGGCTTCGTATGGAGTACGTTCCTTGAGTGATCTTGTCGCCACCCTATTTATCAAGTATGTTACATGTCTTATTGCCTCTCCCCAGAGGAAATTTGGAAGCTTCATGTGTTTTAACATGCTTCGGGTCATCTCCAACAAAGTCCTATTTCTCCTTTCGACTACTCTATTTTGCTGAGGTGTGTATGGAACCGTTAGGTGTCGCTTAATCCCGGAGGTGTCGCAAAACGAGTTAAACTCTTGAGAAATAAATTCACCTCCCCTGTCCGTCCTAAAGGTTTTAATCCTTTCTTCAGTTTCTAGTTCAATCAAGGATTTGAACCTTTTAAACTTTGAGAATGCCTCACTTTTTTCCTTCAAGAGTATCGTCCACATATATCTTGAGTAGTCGTCGATGAGAACAAAGATATACCTATTTTTTGACATTGTACTTGGTGTTATGGGGCCACACAGATTGCCATGTACAAGCTCTAACGTCGTTGTTGCTCGGTATTTTGTGGATTGTGGGAATATTTGTCTTGTCTGTTTTCCGAGTAAACATGATCCACACAGCTCCTTTTCTATATTTATTTTCGGAACACCAACTACCAATTCTCTTTGAAACATTGATCTCATATTCTTGGTATTTATATGCCCCAATCTCGCATGTCATCTTGCCGAATCACTCATTGTCTTTATTTGTAAACACATGCTGTTATTTGATTTAGTTAATCCCATACGTACCTTGTATAATCTGTTCTTTGATCTTTTCGCCTTAACCAATAGCTTGCCGTCTCCATCATGTAAAGTTAGATAATCTTCTCTCATTCTAACATCACACCAAGATTCTGTTGCTTGTCCAAGACTAATTATGTTACTTTTTAGTTCCGGGATGAAGTAGACATCGGTCATAATTCTTTGTTCCCCAACTTTATCAATGAAAGAAATTGAGCCTTTGCCTTTGATATCTATTCTCGAGTCATCGCCAAAGCGTACCTTTCCAGTGATGGTTTTATCCAATTTTGAGAAGTACATAAGATTTTTGGTCATATGGTTGCTGGCTCCGTTATCTAGATACCACATGGCATCCTCGACACTTGTCTCGTAATTGCTTGGTATGACGTTTTTCTTGTTCAAGAACACCACTTCATGCATCATTAACTCATCTGCTTCTTGTGTATCAGTTTCTTTATCTTCTTGAATTTCTTGTAATTTAAGTAACCGATCGGGATAGTCTTGTACGAAGTGCCCAGTTCTATCACATCTATAACATACAACTCTAGACAAGTTTTCTCCTTGTTTATAATTATAGTTTTGTTGTTGTCCGCAACCTCGACCGCCTTGGGCGTAGAACCTTCCGCCACGCCCTCGTCCTCTGCCGCCTCTTTGAAAGTTATGATTAGTCCACGTTGGTTGTGATTGTGACTCCATGTTTGTAAACATAAGTTTACTTGGTTCTTCTTGTGTTTCTTCGTCGTCATAAACTCTCTCCTCATAAGCTTTCAAATGACCCACTATGTCTTCAAAGGTAGTATTTTTTAGATCTAATAATACTTGTTCGAGGGAGGCAACAATATGAATGTATTTCTTCTTTGGCACGCTACTTAGAAATTTTTTGACCAATTTTGATTCCGCAATACTTTCTCCCAGGGCAGCGGATTTGGAGACGATCTCTGTTAATTTTCCCGAGAAATCATTAATTGTTTCCGTGTCCTTCATCTTCAACCTATCGAACTTGGTCATCAAGGTTTGGAGGCGTGCTTCCCGGACTCTGTCTGCTCCGACATACCGTGCTTTAATTACCTCCCAAACTGCCTTGGATGTATTGAGTGCTCCGATCTGCAAGGTAAGAGTTTCTGGTATTGATTAGAAAAGGAGTGCGGTCGCCATATTGTTTTTATCTACGTTATCCGTCCCTGGCTCGATGGCTTTCCAAGCTCGGTGGACTTTAAAAGCCAGCATTATCTTGATTGCCCATACTGTGTAATTTGTGCTATTCAACATTGGACAATGGATAGACGATGGACTCGACAATGGACTACTCTCCACCGTCTTTGCTGCAGTGATATCTCCCATGTTTGGCTTTGATACCAACTATTGAATTATAAAACACAAGAGATCAGAATTATTAAGATCAAACACAATCTTTATTGCTTTAGAAAAGAGACTCCTCAAATAAAAACTAAAGCTCACAAACTCTCAATCTCTCAAATTCTTAAGTTATGGCACATCCCACCATCTCCTTATATAGTAAACATAAAACCATAAATCCTAATTCTACTAGAACTCCTAAAATAGAAAACATATTCCTAACTCACATAGGAATGGTCCTAATCCTAAGTCTTCTAGGATTAGATAGGATTACTTCTATCACAAGTTATTTCAAGCTTAATCCAATAAGAATAGCATCGCCAAATTAATTGCGTGTTTTTTTTTCCCTCTAAATCAATGCTAAAGTTGTTTAAATCCACTACATTAATAAAATAGCATTTTTTTAACAAACAAAAAAAATAGCATGTTGTTCTGTTATTTTCTCAAAACTCACATGCATCACCCAATCCAGTTGAGTGTATTTTGCCAACAAATAAAGATTTTGATTAGTTATATAATTTAATAAAAATCCATGGTTAATTAGTATGAGTTTTTTCAAAATTACAAAAAAAAAATCCAAATTCGGCTCGCTTCATATAGTTTTACGGAATGCACTATCCGCATTTCATTTCATCATTAAAAAACTAGAATGGAATATGCAGTGAATCTCTTTTAATATATGTGGTTTCTAGTGGAATATTATTTCTATTATAAGCAGTTTGGACCATTCCGAGCCACTTTAAGAAATTATTGGAGGATATATATTTTATTTTCTTGTTAAAGTTTTGGAGGATATTTTGGGGGGTTAGAATATTGTCTTTACATGCATGATGTCAATGAATAATTTTTCAATCATATGAACTTGTGGTTGAAGAAAAACAATGATATTTAATCATAACCTGAACAACATAAAATAACTTCGATAGATTGATAAAACATTTTTTTGTTAAAATGACAGGTATCGAGTTAATAAATCATTTGACCGACAATTAGAATCTGAAAGTGTGTCAAATAAGATATTGATTTGAAGACCGAGATGACGTATGGGCTTACATAAACATGTAGTCAACATTGAATTTTATAGTCAGAGCAAACTTCGCACGAACAAATCAACTTCTTCACACACCTATGGCAGAGAGATCATACGTAGTCTATTTAATTGCCACCAAAATAATATTTATTGGCCATATTTGACTTAGTATTATATTGATATTGAAAACTCTTTAATTATTTAGTGTGACATTTATTTAACTATATACATACACCTTTTTTCTTCTTTGTTAAAGGTAAGATGGATGATCCCTAAATATACTGTTGCATCTTGATTTATTGCATAATACATGAAGTTTTCTAATATACGCTTCGAACCAACTAACCAAATCCAAACAGATTTGTTTATGGATTTTTCTTCCCAAAAAAATTCATATTAATTAGAGATTGGCTTAAATTTATTAGATAGCCATTTTCTAATATTTTATTGTATAAAATATTATTATATTGTAAGATAATGATTTATATCCCAACAAATTACGATGTAGTGCTAACCTGAAGAAATTTAGCGACATGCGTGAAACGCTTAATTTATCTCTGAGGAGACCTCCGATAAAATTGGAATGATAAAGAGAAGATTAGCAGGTTCTGTGTAAGGATGATAAGCACAAATTAGAAAAATTGGCCAACTATTTTGCTGGCAGAAAAAAAAAAAAAAAAAAAAAAACATCAGAACATTCACATCACTTACCTTAAAAGCAACATATTATTGTCGCTAATTTAATTTAGCGAAAGGCCAGCTGAATTTGTTTGTCGTAAGATTAACGACTTGTTACCAATGTTTCGATTCATGTAGATCTCACGTGCAAGTGCAAAGACCTTATTCAAATGATTCAATCATAGAAAACAATATTTTCGTAACGATTTATTTCGTAGATATTATTAATGATGTTACAACATTTTTTTGTTCTCATCATGAATGTGTAAAACAAATATCACTTATATAGTGATAGATCATTCTGTTGCTCCAATCCGTTGCTAATCGATCAGTTCATTGTATTGCACATTAAGAGAAAACAAATAAAACGAGCTGTATTGGGCTTATAGCGTGGGCCTACTCATCAGCATTATTTTTATTGCGTGGGCTTTTTTATAACCATATGATCATTTTTACGAGTCGAAATAAATATGAACATATTGATTCACTCCAAATAGAGATAATCGGCAACCAAAAAATTGTTAAAGTTGTTAAACAAAAAAATTCCGGCAACCAAAGCTAGTCGTTTGATCCATTTTACCAAACTGCAGTGTGATTCGAAGAAGTTGAAATTAAAATGCGCACTCATCTCAATTCTCAATAGAAAAGGAAACACAAACTAATAAATGGAAAAATAACAGCTTCATAATTCGAACACAGAAATAAATAAAAGTACATTTTACATATATCTAGTGTCTACGAAAATAAAATAGATTTTCTTTTCCTTTTTCCTCTAGAACAAATGAGTTTCCTTTTTCTAACAGGAAAAGATCTTGAAAAAAAAAGTTTAAGGAAAAGGTTGGCTATATATTTCTATTTATTGCAGTCTCCTTTGCTCTCTCAAATTATAAGTCGAAGATAACTCTCAACGACGTCTCATACTTCCAATGGAAAATCAGACGAGAATGATCCAAAATGCTCAAAATATTCCGCAAGAGCTCCAATCCTTGGCACCCAAGGCGATGAATATGCCTCCCTTATCTTCATCCAAGACTCAAAATTGCTTGTTCAACGTCAAGTCATTGGAAAACCCTAAAAAGAGTTTGGTCACAGTCTCTGCGACTCTCTGTTTGTACGACGAGACATGGCCTTGTGGAAACCCTAAGAAGAGGAAGAGGAATACTCATGATCCCGAGGTTTCTTGCAGACCAAGCGACCGCAAATTAACCAAAGAGGAAAGCAAGATTGCCCGAATGAGGTTTATCTCGGATGAAGAAAGGGCAGAGGAAGAACGGTACGGTGTTTCAGCAGAGCTAACTCTGTTCAACGATCCATGGACCATCAAGAAGGTACTAACAACAAGCGATCTTGGCCAGCTTAGCCGTCTTCTTCTTCAGACCAGCCCTATTGAGAACAACATTATCAAATATCTAACTGAGGATGACAAAAACAGCGTCCAAGAAGGCCCAGGAATCATGGTTAACGTGTACGATCACGACACTGACTCTACCCTCGAGCTGTTTCTAAAGAGATGGATTGCGTTGAAAAGTTATGTTTTAAACGGAGGATGGCGTATGTATTTTGTCCGTAGGAGAGGTTTGAGAAAAGGCGACGAAATTGGAATGTTTTGGGATCGTTTTGCTTCGAGGCTTCATTTTCGTGTGCTTTCTCGTGCATCTACTGAAGTTTTTGTTGATCAGAAGAACCCTAACTAGCTAAATAGAGCAATGATGACTAGAGAAAGATACCTCACTTTTTAAGGCGTATTAAGATAAGCATTTAGATTCGAATAATTTTCTCATTATTGGAAACAAAGCTAGGTACAAGATTTAGATTCTTCATTTGTGATTTTGTCTAAAAATTATATATATTTTGGTGTAGTTTTTAGTACTTAATTCAGTGGCCAAGTGTTATTTTTTTTTTATCTACCAGTGGTGAAATTATGAACTTTTATTCAACTTTAATACACAGAAATGAGATGCTTTTTAGTATTAAGAAGTTATAGAACCGGCGTTATTTGCTACTGAAAGAAAATATGTCATGAAAGAACATAAAAAAATTTCCAAATTTTACAACAAAAAATGGAGAAATATAAATATTTAATATTAGAAAAGCGTTTGATGAAGAAAAGAGAAGAGGGGAAGCGGTACTACGTCTCAACAAAACTAACTCTCTTCACCGATCCATGGACCATTAAGAAAGTAATCACCATAAGCAATGTTGGCCAGCTTTGTACGCAGAGAAATTCTGAGATATCTCATAGAAGATGATCAAAAGATGGTCCACGGAGATGGATTTATAGTCAACGTGTATGATCACGACATTGATTCTAAGGAAATGGCCCAAGTGTTGAAGCTATGTTCTCTTCCATAAATGGTGTGTGCATTTTGTCCACAGAAGAGCTTTGATGGAAAACGATGAGATTGGGGTATATTGGGATCGTTTTGATTCCAAGTTTCATTCTCGTGTGCTTTCTCGAGCCCTGATAGGAGTTGGCTCAGTTTCCCTAACAATGGTTGATTTTATGCTTTAATAATGCTTCTAAATGTGAGAAAAAGCAATGAAACTGGAGTTATTTGTTACAGTGTCATCAAAGAGGATATTTCAATCGATGCTACACAAGGACCGCGAAGCATTACAAAAGCAAATAGTTAAAAAATTTCACATTCACTAGTGCTTCAGGGTAAAGAGAAGGGCGAATTAGCGAAGCCAAATTGAATGGTCTCTAGCTTAGCATCATGTCGATGATTTTATCAAACTCGAGCATCAATTTTCAATCTAAAACACATAATAAGGAGAAAAATATGCAAGGAAACAGATAAATAAACAAGCTTTTCGTGAACAAAAAACAGCACTAAATAGTTAAAATGTTACTCAAGTTTCAACTATTCCACTTGCTACTGCTTCCTTCACTATCAAACTACGAATCATAAAAGATAAAACATGCGACTAAACGCACGCATGAGATCACTTAAGAGTGAAAGAAAATATCGTTTATCCCAAAAGGTAAATGTTACTGGGGAATTCAAGAACATATCCAGAGCCCAGCGACTCAATTTATATAGACAGTGTCACTATGTCTTGGGGGTCTATCAGGAACCGTACCAGGTTTGAATCTGGACGCTTCATGCCTTGCAAGCTCTGGAGGCACCGCACTGTTGCTCTGAACAAGCATCTGCTTCAGATCATAGAAGACTTCGGTATCATGAAGAGTCAAGAAAGAAGTTGCAACACCAGTTTTCCCAGCACGTCCTGTACGTCCAATACGATGTGTATACATCTCTATATGTTTAGGCATGTCGTAGTTTATAACATGAGCCACATCAGGAATGTCGATTCCACGTCCTACAACATCTGTTGCAACAAGAACGTTGTATCTCTTTGCTCTGAATCCTTCTAAACTGATTTCTCTCTGCTCTTGTGATTTCCCACCGTGTAAGGTTGTGACACGGTACCCTGCCTTATCCAGATTCTTAGCAATAGAGTCAGCGTTTTTCTTAGTGTTAACAAACACAATAGCAGTTTTATCGCTGAGCTCATCGAGTAGTTTCTGCAATCTGAAGAATTTCTCGGATTCTTTCATCATAATCACATGTTGGGAAATCAAATCTGTGGTCTTTCCAGCAGTACCAATGGTAACAACAACAGGGTTTCTCAAGTATTTCCTAGCAAGCCGCTCTACACCAGGAGGCATTGTCGCACTGAACATATACGTGGTTCTGTAAATCTTCTTTTCATCAAGCTCTTCTTCTTCGTTCTCGGGTTTCAAATTACTCGAAGGCATAGCATCTAACACACCTGCAACCTGCGGCTCGAAACCCATGTCTATCATCCGATCTGCTTCATCAAGAACCACATAGTTGCACTGGTTCAACACCGCATACCGCCTCTCAAGACAATCAATCAAACGACCAGGAGTTGCAATCACAATCTCACACCCTTGTGTTATCTTCAACCCTTGTTCCTCAATTGACTGACCACCCACAATAGAAGTCACCCTAAACCCTAGATAATGCGCAAACTTAACAGTTTCCTCCTCAATTTGCTGAGCAAGCTCCCTAGTAGGAGCCATAACCACAGCATAAGGTCCCTCAGTCTCATTCTCTTCACTCATCGGTGGCAATCTAGAGATGTAAGCTAACATAGGCAAAACAAAAGCAGCAGTCTTACCAGAACCAGTCTCTGCAATGCCAATAACATCGCGCTGTTGCAGTCCAAGTGGTATAGCTGCCATTTGAATAGGAGAAGGTTTCTTATAGCCAGCTCTCTCCACAGCTTTCAAAAGCTCAGAAGTGAGTTTGCTCTCTTCCCAGCTTCTCATTGGACGAGGAATCCTCGAGCCCTTGTAAGAGATATTGAAATCTTCCCTAAAAATACGCCAGTCTCTTTCAGTCATCTCCTCTAATCTCTTATCACTCCAATGCCTATCAACCCTCATATCAAACGAGTCATATGTATCCGCAGCTTCTTCTCGCACCTTCTGAGCAGCCGCTTCCTCTGGTTTCTCAACTACACCATCTTTCTTACGAATCTCGTCTCGCATCTCTTTCTCATGCTTAGCAGCTTGTTTCTTCTGCTCACGGCGGTCCATACCAGCACGAAACCCTCTCCCAAATAAAAGTTGAGCTTCATGAGGGTTTTGGTAAAGAACATTCATATCCCTAGAAGTATCCTCTGTGTTTTCCCAATCGAAAGAGAAACGGAACTTTTCGCTTGGCCTTATGACTCTCTTCTTCGGCTTCTTACCTCCAAGATACTGCTCTTTAATGGCGTCGAGCTCCTTCTCCTTCTCTCTCTCAGCTAATTTCTCAACCCGAGCTTTCTCCCTAGCCTTAGCTTCCTCTTCTCTCTCCCTATCTCTATTTCTCCGATCCGGTTCACGATCTCGTTCACGGCGGTCACCCTCACGGTCTCGCTCTCGCTCACGTTCTCTGTCTCTATCCCTATCGCGGTCTCTATCTCTATCTCTATCCCTATCCCTATCCCTCTCCCTATCGCGGTCACGCTCTCGATCCCGATCTTGTTCTCGTCCTCGCTCTCGGTCCCGATTGCTATCTCCATTTGCGTCTTCAGTCTCGGGAGTAGAGCGACCGAGCTGCTCACGGCGGAGACGCTGCTCGGAGATTTCATCTTGACGGCGTTTTAGGGCTAATTCTTCGCGCTGAGCTTTGGTGAGAAAGACAGGCTTCTTAATATTGGCAGAATCGAGAGTATTGACGGAGGTAGATCCGACGACTTCGTTGATTGATCGCTTCATTGGTGCGCCTAAAGAATCGGAGAATTCGCTTGGTCGATTGCAGGAGGGGAAAGCAAAGAAGATCTAGAACCGTCTTCTTCTTTTCTCCTTCTCTCTCTCGCTCCTCTCTTTCTATTTCACTTGGGTTTTTTTTTTCCCTTAAACTTTTTTTCCGTGTTTTATACCCAATTTGGCAAAATTTGTTTGATACATCCTCTTCGATAAGCCCTAGGGTTTTAGGCCCATTAGTAGTTTTCTATTCCGATTTCCACCTAATTTTGTTTTTCTCAAGTAGAATTATTAGAATTAAATTGAACAGCAAAGTAGTAAATCCTGTGTTATTTAAAAAATTGTATACCAACTTCTCATAAAACATTATTTGACTGTAAAGATAGAATTTGCAAAGGGTTTTTATTCACTTGTTTACAAAGATTAGGAGAAGAACAATGAACTTACAAAGCTTCAGAATTCCAACATTTGTTTTCTTTATTTTACTCAAAATTTCGGATTTATACATACATGTGGATATTAAAAATTCACCATAGTAATGACTAACGACTATTGTTAGATTATGTATGATATCCAATTCAGTTTGGTGTTTGATATTTGTGGGTATCTTTCATTTACAGAGAAGATAAGCCAATGTAGAGTAGTGACATTTCACTTGGGGCAGATTAGAAACCATTTCAAGGGTTAGATAAGTCGCTTAGTGACTTAGCTCACTCATTGGGGGTTTTCAATGATACCTGAAAACCTCATTGGCTTAGTTAGAACTCGGTCTTTATCAAATTTCCATAATGAGGTTTTCTAGTAATGCAACCGAAACAGATTTATCTTCGACATTAAAGTTCAGATAAGGTTGAAAACTTATATATGGTTGCTGGTTGCAAGGGGATAGGGGATAGGGAGACAACAAAAACCATTTCATCAAAATGGTTTTTGTGGAAGCAGAGAAATTTAAACCTTATAAATTCTAATTGATGTTGTTTTGATCACAAAACTAAACTGCTGCTAAAATGCTCGAGTCCCTAAACTCAAACCCAGCTAAAATGCTAAGTCATCATACAAACTATACATAACATCACCTAACCTTAAATATAACAATTACCAAAGATAGTGCTTCATCCCAAGGCCATTGCAAGTAAATATGAGCTCCTTGTACTGGTTGAATAGTTCCTGCAACAAACGATACAAGGAGATTTATCAAACTTAAAAGCTTTGGAAATTCTAATCCTTCTCTTGAATGAAAGAAGTCTCTTCTACCATGTTGTGCTCATAGATACGACGCATCCTTTTCCTGTCGTACTCCTGCCTTGCAAATGGGTCACTCAATACTGTTGAACAAATGATCAAAATCTTAATTGGTAACGTTCATAGAAACCAATCACATGAGCAATACCTAAATTAAAACAGATTCCTTTCCCCCTAAACTAGTAAACCTCTTTCTTCAATAATACATTTTGCATAACAATGAAACAGATTTCACTCCAAACTCTCCATTTCTAAGCTTACTACTTCAACAAGAAACTATTGTCAAATGCAGAAAAAAAGAAGTAAAACCTTGATAAGCCTCGTTGATTTCTTGAAACCTAGACGTAGCAGAATCCTCTTCTTTAAATTTATCCGGATGCCATTTCTGCAAACACAATTCCAAACTCCATCACTGAAGAACTCAAACCCAGAGATTGTGAAAAATGGAGGAAGAAGAGAAAGTAACCAGGGCAAGTCGGATAAAGCTGGAACGAATTTCATCATCGGAAGCGTCACAGTTCAATTCAAGCACTTTATAGTGATCCTGCAACACCCAATTTCACTATAACCTACTTTTCAAATCCCAAACTTTAACAATTTCTCGAATTATTTTACCTTGTAATTCTCGAAATCGAAGAAATCGAAGCCATGGCCGTCTCCCCAACCGTAACACGACATTCGGTGAGAATTAACGGATTCGAGCTTCCTAAGCTCAATTCACGGAATTTGCTTCTCTCGTCACTTTGGATGGAACTCGGTCAGATAAAAAATCGATTTTTCTTTATTTTTAAATTGCATTCAGGTCTCTAAACTATTTTGTAATTATGATTAAGGACATTTTAGCAGCTTCCAGATTCCTTTCCTCAGCTAAATAGAAACCGTCTGAGATACACAGTAATGGCTTTGTCTCTGATCAGTAGATTATCTGCGGTGATCGGATCTCGACGGAGTTTTCCGATCGTCGGAGCGTTTTGCGTGCTTTCAACTCTCTCTATCTCTTCTCTTTCTTCGTCTTCCTTCAAATCGGGTTGTGCTCAGTCATCCTCTATTGTTCCTCTCTTAAGGTTAGCATTTTCGAATAATGTTGATTTTTGTCTCATTTTGTTTTTTTTTCTCGTAAATTAACCTGATGAACATGAAACTGTAGGTCCAAGTTTAGCAGTAAGGCTTCTTCATCGATCAAAATGGAGGAGACCAGCAAAACTGTGCCCAGCATTGTTGTTTATGTCACTGTTCCTAACCGAGAAGCAGGTTTTATGTTGCTTTAATTTGTCGATTTCTTCAGCTGCCTATGAATTAGATTAGATTGGAGACTATTCTTGTGATACTAGGACCTGGTTATAAGATATTAGGATTTCCAAGGAAGAGCATTGTCTTTTGACTGTAATCACAATTTTTTTGATGGTGGGAAAATGAGGACAGCTATGGAGCTTTAGTTCTCTTCCTTTTGTGGCTCTGAACATGAAAGAGGTGTTACAAGTTAACTGTATCTATCTCAATAACGTATAATTAGCTTTGATACAATTATTGACTTCCTTACTACTTAGTTTTCTTGTTGCCGTATTGAATATTTTGCAAGTTTCTAAAGTTATGTTGGCAAGTTGAGACCCTCGTAGCCGAAGTTAGAACCTGGAGGAGGAGTAGCCGAATTGTAGTCTCCTGTTTAGTTGAACACTTTCTACCGTGTTTTCTTATGTCTTTTACAAAACGAGATGTGGGCTGTTCTTTCCACATTGATCTCTGATCAAGATGTCATTATTTCCTTCTTTAGTTTTGTATCCTGATCAGCTTCTCTCTCAGTGGTAGATGCTGTTCTGCGAATGCGAGCTCTTACTTTTTTCTATTTTAATTATTTCTCATTGACAGGAAAGAAGTTGGCTAATAGCATAGTCCAAGAAAAGCTTGCAGCATGTGTGAACATTGTGCCAGGTACTTCCCCTTTACTTGTGTTAGCCTCCTTCGCCTTTGTTTTCCGTCACAACTTCAGGACTACACAAATTCGTTCCATTTAGTCTAATTGGGTTTCTGCCAGCAAGATTTTGTAGAAAACCTTCGGTGTTAGTGCAATCACTTGATTTTTGCTATCCAGAAAAAGAATTAAGTTAATTCAAGAAAGACTAGAAGCTAATTTTAGCCAATCGGTGCTTTATATACTCTGTTGATTTAGCTCTCACTTTTTTGTTTGCCTGCATGCTCTTTGATTTTGAATATTACTAGCTCTGTAAGTAGAAGATGTTCATGTTTTTTTGCTTGGATGCAGGTATTGAATCGGTGTACGAGTGGGAGGGGAAGGTAAGTAGTGAACAATACGTGCAGATCTTTCTGCATTATTATTTCTCATAGGATATCAGAAATATTACACATGATGACTGGCCCTCTTTCCATCCATGAAAGACAGTGACAAAACTTAATGCATAGTCTGGATCACGATGTTCACTACCTTTTTTTTGCTTGGAACATTGTTCATCTTGAGCTATTTATCTGAGCTATCTATGCAAGCTGATCTGTGAATAGATTGCATATAATCAAATCCTTTTTGGCTTCAGGTTCAGAGTGATTCCGAGGAGCTCCTGATAATCAAAACAAGGCAATCTCTTTTAGAGTCACTAACCGAGCACGTCAATGCAAATCACGAATACGAGTAAGCATTGTTCTATGATGTGTTTCACATATCAAAAACATGAGTTTACTTACTATTGCTGAGTGCCTTGTCTTTTCTGTTGCAATCACACAAACCAAGTTAATGAACATTGTTTTGCTTGTTTCTTTAGTGTGCCAGAAGTAGTTGCGTTGCCCATAACTGGTGGGAGCGACAAGTATCTAGAATGGTTGAAAAACAGTACAAGGAACTGAGATCTCAACGATTAGTAGCTGTCCAGCGTCAATGGCTTTGGAGTATTGGCTTCTTTTACATTTCAACCACCTCTGTGGTAAAAGTAAAACGTGTGAAGTGTAATACTGGACCAGTTCAAGTTTCATATGATTGATGGACATTTTCTTATATGATTTCAGCTCAAGTTCCATAGATGTAGTATTTCAGAAATTGACTTTTGTTCAATAATAAAAACAAACTGTAACATGTTGTGTGTTTTAAGCTACAGAATCAGTAACTGGAAGCTGAGACAGTTGTGTCTCCTGATCCTGAGCCTGAGCCTGAGCCTGAGCCTGAGCCTTAGTCTTCTCCTCGGATTTAAACTGTCCATAGAAGTAAGAGACGGAACCCCAGAGGGAGAGAGCGAGAGAGACACCTTTCCCCGCCTGAAACTTGTCGTGGAAGAAAATGACAGCCAAGATCAGCGTCACCGGAAGCAGAGCACTGATCATAATTCCAGAGACCAGAGATGATACATTGAAGATCAATCCAATAGCTCCCACGAAAAATGCTTGCGCAATTACGGCAGTGGACACAACCACTACATAGTACAAAGACTCTCCAAGCTTAAATTCTCTTGCTTCGCTTGCTATCACCTGCCAATTTCAACATCCATCAAGAAATTCAAAGATCCCAATTCTTGAATAGAGAAAAGCATAAAAAAATGCAACCTTTCTTCCCAAACAAATTTCAAACATCTACCTTATCCATCAAGAAACTCAAAGATCCCAATTCTTGAATAGAGAAAAGAATAAAATACAATCTTTCTTCACAAACAAATTTTCCTTTAAAAAAATGCTCTCTCTATCTTTAAGCAAGGATCTTCCTTGCAGAACAAGAAAGTCAAAAGCTCTCTCCAAATCAATCTAGATTATGTGTAAAAAAGAAGAAGCATATAATACTATTTCACCTTGAAATCTCCAGAAACTAGCATCCCCACAAGGCAGAAGCAAGTGGCGACAAAGCACAGGACCAGCTGGAACTCAAGGACGAGAGTGTAAGTGACTTGTTGACGAGATTTCTTATAACCGAGCTCCATAAGCGGCAATATAAAGCCGTAGATAATAGCTGCACCAACGGTCATGAGGAACCCAATAACATACTTCTTGTGAGTCTCGTTGGCAGGCTTGTCACTATCAGAGTCAATGGCAAGGACCGCGGCACCAATAGTGAGCAAAACGATGGAGTTTATAGTAAAAGGTGTGAACTTTTGCTTCACCATAAGAAATGCAAAGAGAGCAGTGAAGCCTAATTGCGCGGAGGTAATCAGAGACGCAGTGGAAACAGGAATATAAGCTATTCCGTAAGAGTAGAGGTAATTGTCAAAGCCCGTGAGCAGACCTACGGCAATAGAGGAGATGAAAAGAGGAGGTTTCATGAGGAAAAATGGACTCTTTTCTTCTTTTTCTTCACGGTGGGGGAGACGTCGACGACGGCGGAGGAATGATAAGAGAATAGGGAAGAGGATGATGGGAAAACCTGAGGTTTGGAGGAAGCTTGCGAACCAGATCCTTTTGCCACCATTTACAAAGTAGAGACGCATCACTAGAGGGCTTCCACAGATTCCTATAGTCAGGAATATACAGTTTATAGTTACAACGACCGTCTTCATGTTCATCGTTTTCTTCTTGCTCCTCAATTATATGTGTTTGATAGTTTTGTGAAGAAATGATGAAGAAGAAGAGTTTCTTGAAATGTTTGTTATTTGTCTTTTATGTTTCTGTTTCGACAAACAATCTTTTATAGTGAGTGTTCCGGTTTACACTTAACCAAGAATCTAATCTACTCAGTGTACACATTACACTATATTTCATATTCTCCCTTAATATGTGAATATGGATAATATATAGACTCATCTTGCCAATAACATCATTGAACAGAGTAGGGAACATAGATTTTGTGAAGACATATGCAAGTTGATTGTGCGTTCTAACATTCATAGGCTTGAGTAAACCACTTTCAATCCATTCTCTTGCTGTATGCCAATATCATATTTTAACAGTGTTGTAATTTTTTTTTATTTAATTTATAACATATTTTATTGTATTTTAATTGAGAACTCAATGGAACAATAAGATCTACAATAAGCATTATTTGTTCTATATCAAAAAACATGAGTTTACTAGCGCGAATGCCTTGTCTTTTTCTTTAGCAATCACACAAGCTAAGTTAATAAATAGTGTTAACTTGTTTCCTTAGAATGCCTTGTCTTTCCGGAAGTAATTGCATTGACAATCACTGGTGGGAGCGAATGTTTGAGAAACAGTACAAGGAACTGAGATCGACGTCTCGTAGGTGTCCACCGTCAATGGCTTTGGTGTATTGGTTTCTTTTACATGTCAACTACCTTTGTATTAAGAATAAAACGTATTCAAGTGTAATAGTGGACCAGTTCGTCAAATGAAATAATCATAGTTTAGAAACTAAGGTTTCAAATAGTGGGTGGCATAAACACGTGCACAGTAGGCATAGTCGGTCCAATAAAAAGAGTATTGTGAGAAAGGAAAATATATGGTCTTAGAAAAGGAAACAAAAAGGTGGTATTTTCTAGAGTATTATTTTAAAAAAACTATGTAATATTGGTACAAGGAACTGTCCAGCGTCAATGGGCAATGGCTTTGGAGTATTGGTTTCTTTACATTTTAACTACCTCTGTATTAAGAATAAAACGTGTCAAGTGTTAACAGTGGACCAGTTCGTCAAATGAAATATGAATTTTACCAGTTCATATGAAACAAACGAACAATGACATTTGCTTATATGATTTCAGCTTTAGTTATATACATTACATCTTTGATTGAAACAGCAACTCACACAACTCGTAGATTTAGAAAATGGACTTTTTTCGTTACAAGAAAAACATAAAATTAGAGTTCAATAGCTCGAATAGAAAAATATCATGGAATAATCTAAAATGTGACATGATGGAATAGCAGCTGGTACACTTCCTAGTTATATAAAAAATAGTATTTACTTTTTATTAAATAAGATATTTACCATAAATTCATAATATTCTTACATATAACTATTGTCAAATAAGCGATCCAATTAATTAGTTATAAAGAATAAACCAACTACATTAACGATTTTGCTTTGGTGTTTGTCTTTTGAGATAATTATTCCAAACTTAACATTCAGAAGAACCCTATAACCCAAAAAAAAAAAACACATTAAGAAAACCCAATTTACTAAAATCTTATATATTTGAAATATAAAACATTCCAGATCCCTAATGTTATTTTATCGGGTCGGACTACTGGACCACCAGACCAAGTCCGACGGTCATATATTTGATAATCAATTAAACATTTTCTGTCATTTTTTTTTTAATTGTGTAACTTCCCATCACGAATTCCGCACTTCAATTAATACCATATACAAAAGTGGCCACCCCATCTCACATGATTCAGTGACGAAAGAATTGAGATTTGATGACTCTGTTACTAAGTACCCCAAGTCCTTGCAATTTTGTAAAATCAATTAGAAAAAGACATTTTTTAAATAGATTTTGTTTTCTCTATCTATTGAAAAGAGTTTTGACTGATCCGTAAAAAGGAGAAGAGAGTCTCGCAGACTTAGATGTTTACTAATTCCAAAAAAAAAAATTAACTACAGAGGCCATTGTTTTTTTTTCTTCAGAAACTTAGATTTTGAACTCATACTAATATATTAAATAAAATCATGTTCTAAAATCAAGAATGTAAAGTAACGTATCATTTCATTCCCAATGTTAGAAAAAGGTTCCTTTATTTATTTTTATTTTGTCACTAGTGTCTGTCTATTCATTTAAATTATATATATTTATAATTTATGACAACCAAGCATCATCTCTATTCTCTGCTTCATTCTTTAATGAATTACTATGGCTGAGCTGGTGTGTTGTTACTTTAAAAAAAAATATTTTAGTCTTTCAAAATTTTTAAAATTATTGTTCATAATCTTTCTTATTTATAATTTTATTGAATTATGTCTAAAAACGATACAAAAACGTTTATTTAAGTTAATAAACTCAAAGTCCTTTCCGGTTGACTCAAAAGATACAAAAAAAAGTAGTGAATCATGAGGCTACAATATTTTCGTGGCTGGTGCTATCACTGCCAATGCTATAATGTGGACCCCAAGGCTTATTATGTGTAGCTAGAGGCGTGCCTAGCCCTTGGCATTAAGGGTTACCGGTAGGGTAAACGAGGGTAAGAATAGGGTAAGGGTTAATGGTAGGGTATCGAAAAACACTACTCAAAGTATAATCGTAAAGAAAAAGGGTCGGATAATATGAGTAGATAGGGTAAGGGTAATAAGGATAGTTTGGATAAAAAATATATCAGTGGATAATTTGGATAAAATAACTTTTGATGTTATACAAAATATAGCTTGATTATCGAGTTATAAATGAAAAATGAGAGAAGAGAGCAAAATAATATTTATATGGAAAGTATATAAAATGAATTATAGTTCTTCTTTTGATATTTATACATATATATCTAATATACTTTAAAACTCTTAATTACTAAATATATAATTTTATATAATCATAAAATTGTAATTATCCTAATGGATAGTTTGGGTACCCTGGGTAATATCCGACTCATACCCTGGGTAATATCCGATTCATACCCTTATCCGTTATAATAAATTATTGTTATTCAAACGGGTAATTTTAGTTACTTTTACCCGAAATATTTGGATAATTTAGGGTTAGGTATGGGTAGGGTCGGATGACACGATCCGAAGTATCCAGACCTAGGCGTGCCTGTGTGGGTTAAGAAAAAGCATTCATCTTATGCCCCCAAATGTTAAGCAAATTTTAGGGTTTTTAATTTTCAAAAAATTTCTTTGGTATATTTATGAAAAATGTATTTTAGTGTGATTTTTCTTAAGTTTAAATTTTTATTTCATATACTTAAAAATAGTGTTAATTATTTCTAATATTTTACAAAATTTATCATAAAATTTAGTATTTTTATAGATTAAAAATAGTGTCAATTAAAAATAGATTACAAAATAGTAAATTATATGTTATAGTTTAAGAAATATTTTATACTATAATAAAATCGTACAAATTTTATCTTCATAAATAAAAAATAGTATTTATTATCTCTAATTTATTATAAAATATGTTAAATTTTAGTTACAATATATATTTTATCACCAAAAAATTATAAAAAACAATTTTTTCGCATTAGATCTATTAAATCTTTGGCATAGCTCTGTGTGTAGCATCCAATACATGTACTAAACATAGCTATATATTTATAAAAAAATTATCACAAAACTCAAGATGAACAAGCTGAATTAGAAGACGTCATCAAACAAAAAATTCAAGAAACTAAAATATAAGGGGTGTATTGTACTGAACATTTGAAGAAATTTGAGTTAAAATGACAAAT
>CM051376.1:7952005-8057621 GCA_028015245.1 Cardamine occulta | reverse complement strand
TATCTGTTATTGAAACATTCATTTTAAAATATCTTTTAAAATCCAGTGTTATTGGATTAATGAATTTAAAATGTACAATCAAATCCATTGATATTGAAAATATTTTAAGAATTGGATTTGAAAATTTAGATGGGATTCAGGGAATCTTAGTTAAAAATACAATGATCAAAATCTTATCGTGTAAGTGAAATTTCATAGAATTTGATAACAAACTTTCTAATTCACCAAAATTCAAAAAATCATCTCAAAACTCATTAAAACTCACGTCTCTCCAAATTTTTCATCCAATACACCTCCATAAATATTGCCGCTAAGCTAAACTTTACAATACTAATATAAACATAAGGCTTAAGCTTAACTCGCATATCCATTGAATTGGAGCTCAAGATTTCTGAGTCTCAAATATGTATCTAATCTCGGGCACATCATCAGAAGATAACAACTATGAACAGATTTAGCATTCGGAAACAGAAACATCACAAATTCAGCTCAACTGTTCAGAATTAGTATCTATTTTATTTGTAGATCTAGCAAGGTTTTATTTCCGAGCAATACCTAATGGCTAATACTACAGAAATTTCTCGATAGCATGAAAGAACAAGCAATAAAACCCTAAGGAGGAGGAAGACGAAAAGCTACGATAGAGTCGAAGTTTCAGAAAAATAAGGTAGAACGAAAACGAAAACTAACCCTGATTTTGAAGAGATAAAACGTCTACTTGCTTCTCAAGAAATACTTGCGCATAGATTATCTAGAAGAAGAGTTTGTATGTGTTTGCCTCTTGGTAAAGCAATGAGCTAGTTGTACGCCCAAAAACAGCCAAGCTAAGCCATTGAACTCCATCACAACGATTGCAAATATGTTAGGTTTCAATACATTTGACCAAAACCAAAAAACATTATTGACAGAAACATTGACTCACCTTGTAGTCATCATATTTCTCAAAGAACATCTTCCATAAAAAAGGCCGGAAAGGAGCAATTCCTGTCCCTGTGGCAAGCTGTTTTGTTCATAAAGAAGAAGGAATTATACTAATGATTAATGATGTTTCAAGAAACAGAACCTAAAGAGGTTTAATTCATAAGCAAGTCATGATATTAGAGGTTTAGGGGAGAGACCATAATCACAGTGGCGTTTGGATCCTTTTGCATAAGCATTGCATATAATAATAAAATCCTGAATACGTTGATCATCTTGAATCTGAGCTATTTATGCAAGCTGATTTCTGTATATACATTGCATATAACCAAATCCCTATGGCTTCAGGTTCAGAGTGATTCCGAGGAGCTCCTGATAATCAAAACAAGGCAATCCCTTCCAGAGTCTCTAACAGAGCACGTCAATGCAAATCACGAATACGAGTAAGCATTGTTCTATATCAAAAACATGAGTTTACTAGCGCGAATGCCTCGTCTTTTTCTTTAGCAATCACACAAGCCAAGCTTAATAAATATTGTTAACTTGTTTCCTCAATGTGCCAGAAGTAATTGCATTGCCAATCAGTGGTGGGAGCGACAAGTATCTAGAATGGTTGAAAAACAGTACAAGGAACTGAGATCTCGACGTCTGGTAGCTGTCCAGCGTCAATGGGTTTGGTTGGGGTATTAGTTTCTTTTACATGTCAACCACCTCTGTATTAAGAATAAAACGTGTCAAGTGTAATAGTGGACCAGTTCGTCAAATGAAATAAGAATTTTACTATAAGTGTTAAAATGGGCGGGCTGCCTGTGGTCTGTCCATGTCCAACAAAATTATGGACCGTCCTTGAACAGTCCATTTTCGAAATGGGCTAAAATGGTGTCCGTCCAATATGGACCACAGACAAAATTGGATGGATACCGTTGGACAATGGACGGCCCCTGGGCTACAAAAATCTAGGGCAAAATCGATTTTCCCGCCAAAAATATGAAAACACAATTCCCGCCAAAAATGTTAAAACACATTTTCCCGCCAAAAACGCGAAAACACAATTTTCCGCCAAAAAAAACACGAAAACACAATTTCCCGCCAAAAATTATTGGCCCAAAGACAGACTATTGACAGCCCATTTTTACATGGGCATTAATGGGCTTGGACGTTTATGGTCTTGGACGTTTATGGACACAGACAAAGATTTGTCCACAATAGAATTGGACAATAATGGACGGACCGTTATGGACATGGACGGCCCATTTTGACACCTATAAATTTTACCAGTTCATATGAAACAAACGAACAATGACATTGTCGAGTTAATAAATGGACATTTGCTTATCTGATTTCAGCTCAAGTTCTATACATTACATCTTTCATTTAGTCAGCTACTCACAACTCATAGATGTTCAAGTATTGCATAAATGGACTTTAATTGATATTTACAGACATCATTGATAAAAACAAACTGTAGCATATTATGTGCTTTTAAGCTACGGAATCAGTAACTGGAAGCTGAGACAGTTGTGTCTCCTGATCCTGATCCTGAGCCTGAGCCTTGGTCTTCTCCTCGGATTTAAACTGTCCATAGAAGTAAGAGACGGAACCCCAGAGGCAGAGAGGGAGAGAGACACCTTTCCCCGCCTGAAACTTGTCGTGGAAGAAAATGACAGCCAAGATCAGCGTCACCGGAAGCAGAGCACTGATCATAATTCCAGAGACTAGAGATGATACATTGAAGATCAACCCAATAGCTCCCACGAAAAATGCTGGCGCAATTACGGCAGTGGACACAACCACTACATAGTACAAAGACTCTCCAAGCTTAAATTCTCTTGCTTCGCTTGCTATCACCTGCCAATTTCAACATCCATCAAGAAATTCAAAGATCCCAATTCTTGAATAGAGAAAAACATTAAAAAATGCAACCTTTCTTCCCAAACAATTTAATCTAAAAACTTTATATTATCATTAAAAACATAATTATATCATAATTTTTTGTTATACTATAAACTTGAAAATCAAGAAAATTTACTAGTATTTCATAAATTTTACAAATATGATTACGCACTATGTGAGGGATATAACCTAGTTCTTTAGTATAATAACTAAAAACAACCAGAGATTTGGTCAATCTTAATGATATAACCATTATCCTAAAACAAAATAAGTGGTCAAGAAAAAAGAAAACAAAAGGTGGTCCTAGTCTTTTGATATATTTTAGTTAAGTTGATGTACTATAATTGTATTTAATTGTATCTGTTTACAAGAGATTTAATTTCAAATTAAATTATAAAATTCCATGAGGAAATAGAAGAAGAAAGGATTGAAGTTTTTTTTTTTTTTCTCTCAAGTAAAAGTCACAACTGTGTGACTTAGAAAAAAAAGCGTAAATAGAGTAAAAAGAAGAAGTGGGCTGTTACCACTTTAAAAACCCAAAAAGTAAAAAAAAAACTTGATTGACTAATATTTAACTGTTGAGGCTATACAGAATTCTTAAGTCTTAAAAGCATTCTGCCCATCAGCCCCAAAGACACTTTCTCAGTCGTTGATAACTTTATTATTCTCAGTAAACAAATTGTAGAAGTTGATGAGTAGACAAAAATTTCACAATCGATATAACAATTTGTAATCTACAAAACACAATACAAATAAAAAAAAGGGCTGACGTTCGTAATTGTTTAAAATAGTGAGCAATCGCTGTTCCTTTCTGTATATTTGCAAAAACAAATAACACATTAGACGTGTACAAACTATTTTCTTAAATTGGAGAAAGATGAACACTGGTTGAGTTTGTCACTACATACGTATGCATTTATGGAATCTCATTGCAAAAGTCAAAAATTAAACAGGTCAATGAATAGAAATTCATAACACTTGCGACAGAGACCGTATAATATGTTTATCTTATAATTGGCTGTATTTCTAGGATTGAATTTCATATTCAAATGAACCTCGTAATCGTCAGGAAGTTGAAATTAGTGTTATGCGACATTTTTAATTGATTGTTGTAATTTTTTATTTAATTGCTAACATATTTTATTGTATTTTGAGTTCTCTAATTAGAAACCTATGTCAGCCAATTATGGTTATATTTTTGTATGAAAATACCGATAGAAAATACATATTGTTAAAATAATATTTGGAAGACTTAGTTCTACTTCTTACTTTAGACAATTGACTTTAGTTTAGAAACTAAGGTTTCAGATACTGTGTGCCATAAACAAGTGCACAATATGCATAATCGGTCCATTAAAAACAGTATTGCGAAAAAAGAAAAAAAATAAAATATATATATATATGGTCTTAGAAAAGAAACAAAAATGTGGTATTTTCTAGAGTATTATTATTATTAAACTACTATGTATCAGTGTATTAATTTATTTTATAAATAAAATCCTACTAATATTAATTGGGAAATAAATTTTAAATGATTTACTAAATGTAAATTATTATATTATTTACCATTCCAATTAAACTATTTTTTTTACCATCTAGTTTATGTATGAAACTATAAGTGGTCCTAACGATTTGGTTATATATGTACATAAACTAGATGGTATGAAATAATTTTGACAACCTTAGAATCCCTTTTCAAGATGGTTATATATGGTTGAAACTGAATAAGATTTCTTTTGATTTTATGAAGAATGATTAAGTATATATCACATTTTTAACGGTCAAAAATCGTAATTCGAGCTACGAAAAAAAAAAAAATTTCCGCAACTTAAGAGATTTCCTTATTTGGCAACTTAAAGACTGTGCATGTTACTTTTAGACTTGTAGTGCTTGGATGCACTTAGCCTCAGTAGCTTCTTAAAGACCATATTATGTACTTTAACCTCTAATAGCTTCTCAAACACATATTTTTATTAGCGTAAGTGTCTAGCTATTAACAATCTTATCGATTGTTTTATTCGATCACCTAGCCTTTTAACTTTCTCGATGATGTACATTACTACTTCAGTTTATCTCATAAACCTAGAAATCGTTTTAGCCTTTCAGATCAGCTACTATACTTAAGACCATTGATATATAGTCATAAAATTAACTTATCTTGATTATATGTTGCTTCTTTAGATTGTACGTTCGCGAGCAATTTTTGAAATAGAACTTACTAAAGGTATTTTAATTAGCAGATGACTTCACTGCAACACAGACTAATAGTGAAGCAACTTCAAATTTGGAACCTGGAGGAGTAGCCTCCTTGTTAACTTGTATTCTTAAGCTCAAGAAACTAATCGAACCCCCTGTTAAGTCGAATACTTTCTAGTGTATTTCTAATGTATTTAGTTTGAATTACTGATGCTTACAACATTTGAAATATTGCATATGATCAAATCCCTTTGGCTTCATGTTAAAAGTGATCCCGAGGAGCTCCTGATAGGCTAAACAAGGCAATCCCTTCTAGAGTCCCTAACAGGGCACATTAATGCAAATCACGAATACGAGTAAGCATTCTTCTATGATGCGTTTCGCATGTCAAAAACATGAGTTTACTAGCGCGAGTGCCTCGTTTTTTTTCTTTAGCAATCAGCCAAGCTAAGTTAATGAACATTGTTTACTTATTTCTTTTGTGTGCCAGAAGTTATTGCATTGCCCATCACTGGTGAGAGCGACAAGTATCTAGAATGGTTGAAAAACAGTACAAGGAACTGAGATCTCGACGACGTCTAGTAGCTGTCCAGTGTCAATGGGTTTGGAGTTTGGAGTATTGGTTTCTTTTTACATTTCAACAACCTCTGTATTAAAAACAAAACGTGTGAAGGTGTAATACTGGACCAGTTCGTGATATAATGGATGGACATTTACTTATATGATTTCAGCTCAAGTTCTATACATTACATCTTTGATTCAGTCAGCTACTCACAACTCATAGATGTTTAAGTATTGCAGAAATGGACTTTTATTGATATTTACAGACATCATTGATAAAAAAGAACTGTAACATGTTATGTGCTTTTAAGCTACGGAATCAGTAACTGGAAGCTGAGACAGTTGTGTCTCCTGATCCTGATCCTGAGCCTGAGCCTTCTCCTCGGATTTAAACTGTCCATAGAAGTAAGAGACGGAACCCCAGAGGGAGAGAGCGAGAGAGACACCTTTCCCTGCCTGAAACTTGTCGTGGAAGAAAATGACAGCCAAGATCAGCGTCACCGGAAGCAGAGCACTGATCATAATTCCAGAGACCAGAGATGATACATTGAAGATCAACCCAATAGCTCCCACGAAAAATGCTTGCGCAATTACGGCAGTGGACACAACCACTACATAGTACAAAGACTCTCCAAGCTTAAAATCTCTTGCTTCGCTTGCTATCACCTGCCAATTTCAACACATGTACCTTTTCCATCAAGAAATTCAAAGATCCCAATTCTTGAATTGAGAAAAGCATAAAAAAAAATGCAACCTTTCTTCGCAAACAAATTTCAAACATCTACCTTATCCATCAAGAAACTCAAAGATCCCAATTCTTGAATAGAGAAAAGAATAAAATACAACCTTTCTTCGCAAACAGATTGAAACATCTTCCTTTTAAAAATTTAGGTTTAAAAGGCTTAAAAATGTTCTCTTTATCTTTACACAAGGATCTTCCTTGTAGAACAAGAAAGCCAAAAGATCTCCAAATCAATCCAGATGATGTGTAAAAAAGAATATGCATATTTTACTATTTTACCTTAAAATCTCCAGAAACTAGCATCCCCACAAGGCAGAAGCAACTGGCGACGAAGCACAAGACCATCTGGAACTCAAGGACGAGAGTGTAAGTGACTTCTTGACGAGATTTCTTATAAGCGAGCTCCATAAGCGGCAATACAAATGCGTAAATAAGAGCTGCACCAACGGTCATGAGGAACCCAACAACATACTCCTTGTGAGTCTCGTTAGCAAGCTTGTCACTATCAGCGTCAATTGCAAGGACTACGGCACCAAGAGTGAGCAAAACGATGGCGTTTATAATGAAAGGTGTGAACTTTTGCTTCACCATAAAAAATGCAAAGAGAGCAGTGAAGCCTAATTGCGCGGAGATGATCAGAGACGCAGTGGAAACAGGGATATAAGCTAACCCGTAAGAGTAGAGATAATTGTCAAAGCCCGTGAGCAGACCTACGGCGATAGAGCCGATGAAAAGAGGAGGTTTCATGAGGAAAAATGGACTCTTTTCTCCTTCTTCTACTTGTTGACGGTGGCGGTGGCGACGGCGGAGGAAGGATAAGAGAAGAGGAAAGAAGATGATGGGAAAACCTGAGGATTGGAGGAAGCTTGAGAACCAGATCCTTTTGCCACCATTTACAAAGTAGAGACGCAACATTAGAGGTGTTCCACAGGTTCCAATAGTCATGAATATACAGTTTATGATTACAACGGTGGTCTTCATGTTCATCATTTTCTTCTTGCTCGTCAATTACATGTGTTGTTTTAGTTGCTTCGTCTTGTGTCGCATCAAAGAAGAGATTTGAGGAATTCAGGTGGAAGATTAAGTTAAGGTTATATATACACTAGTACACGGACAACGTTTTGGCCAGTATAATTTATATAAGTTTTAAAATTATACCATTACGGCCACCATTAAATAACAACATTTGCCGCTCAGACAACTATTTTTAGATTAACTTCAAACCCAAAGACTTTAAACCTCTTAGTGACTCTTTATTAGTCTTTTCTTAGGTCAGAAAAAGTCCTAAATTTATATCAAAATAGTTAAGTTTACAAATTAAACCCCTAAACCTCTTTGTTCTCTCTTTCTCATACTGATATGAATCACGTGTTGATATAATTTAGAGTTACAACTTACAAGAGATATAATTTAAAATGTTTAGGGTCACCTTTTTTTAATATAATTTGATTTGGCCCTTACAATGTAAAGACATTTTCTCAATCGTTGATAACTTGATTATTCTCAGTAATCAAATTGTAGAAGTTGAGGAGTTCCTTTTATTATTTCTGATTGATGAATAGACAAAAATTCACAATCAATATAATAATTTGTAATCTACAGACACACAAAAGCAAATAAATAAAAAGGGCATTTAAAAAAAAAAGTTGTTGACAAAAAAAAAAAAAAATTATCTCTAGTTTTATGCGACATTTTTAATTGTGTTGTAGTTTTGTATTTAATTGATAACATATTTTATTGTATTTTAATAGAGAACTTAGTGGAACGATAAGGTCTAACTAGAAACCCATGTCAACCAATTATGGTTATATTTTTAAATGAAAGACCGATAGATAATACATATTGTTGAAAAATATTTGGAAGACTTGTCTCATAGTTCTACTTCTTACTTTAGTAAATGACTTTAGTTTAGAAGATGAGGTTTCAGATACTGCGTGGCATAAACAAGTGCACAATATGCATAATCGGTCCACTAAAAATAATATTGCGAGAAAAGAACAAAAAATATATGGTCTTAGAAAAATGAAGAAAACAAAACTTAAAAAGGTACATGATTCGATCAGCTAGCCTTTTAACTTTCTCAATAATATACATTGTACATTACTACAGTTTATCTCATAAACCTACAAATCGTTGTAGCATTTCAGATCAACTACAATACTTAGACCATTGATATACAGTCATCAAAAACACGAATACGAGTAAGCATTGTTCTATGTTTCGTATATCAAAAACATGAGTTTACTAGCGTGAGTACCACGTCTTTTTCTTTAGCAATCACACAAGCTAAGTTAATGAACATTGTTTAAATATTTCTTTAGTGTGCCAGAAGTGTTTGCATTTAACTGGTGGGAGCGACAAATGCAGAATGGTTGAAAACGAGACTGTAACATGTCATATCCAAAACTGACTGTAACATGTTATGTGTTTTTTTAAGCTACAGAATAAGTAACAGGAAGCTGAGATAGTTGTGTCTCCTGTGACTCCTGATCCTGAGCCTTGTTCTCTGATTTAATCTGTCCGTAGAAGTAAGAGATGAATCCCCAGAGGGAGAGAACCAAAGAGACACCTTTCTCCGCCTGAAACTTCTCCCGGAAGCAAAGGACAGCCAAGACCTCTGTCACCGGAATCAGAGCACTGATGAGAATTCCAGAGACCAGAGACGATGCACAGAAGATCATCCCAACAGCTCCCAAGAAAAAACCTTGCCAGATTATGGCCGTGAACACAACCACCACATAGTAATTAATATCTAGCTTAAAATCTCTTGCTTCTCTTGCTATCATCTGCAAATTAACATCATCTTCCTTTTTAGAGTTTCCATCAACAAATTCAAAGATCCCTAAAAAGGATAAAATGCAATCTTTCTTCACAAACAAGATTCAAGAATCTTTCTTTTAGATCAAGAAAGTCAAAGATCCCAGTTCTTGATTCTCTAACCCTACTCTCTCCAAATCAATCCAGATGATGTATAAATAAGAAGAAGCATATTTTAATATTTTACCTTGAAATCTCCAGAAGCTAGCATCCCCACGAGGCAGACACAAGTAGCGACAGAGCACAAGACTATTTGAATCTCGAGCACCAGCGTGTAGGTGATTTGTTGACGAGCTTTCTTGTAAGTGAGCTCCACAAGCGGCAATATAAACGCGTAGAGCAGAGCTGCAGCAACGGTCATGAGGAACCCAACAACGTACTCCTTGTGAGTCTCTTCAGAAAGCTTGTCATCGTCGGTGTGAAGAGCAAGGATACCGGCACCAAGAGTAATCAAAAGGACGGCGTTTATAGTGCAAGGTGTAAACTTTTGCTTCACCATGAAAAAGGCAAAGAGAGCAGTGAAGACTAATTGAGAGGAGAGGACCAGAGCCGAAGTTGAAACGGGAAGATAAGCTAATCCATAAGCGTAGAGGAAATTATCAAAGCCAGTGAGCAGACCGATGATGATAGAGGCCATGAACAGAGGAGGTTTTATGAGAAACAATGGAGTCTTTTCTTCTTCTTCCTCCTCTTCTTCACGGCGGCGACTACGGCGGAGGAAGGAGAAGAGAAGAGGGAAGATGATTATGGGACAACCTGAGGTTTGGAGGAAGCTTGAGAACCATATCCTTTTGCCACCATTTCTGAAGTAGAGACGAGTCATTAGAGGGCCTCCACAGTTTCCAATGGCAAGGATTATACAGTTTATGATTACAAGAGCGGTCTTCATCTTCATCATCTTGTTGCTCATAAAAGCTAATCCAATTACATGTATTCGTTTTAGTTACTTCATGTGGTCTTTGAGTTAATAGACATCGCATGAAAGAAGAGTTGAGGACTTAAGGTAAAACAATAACCGACTATATTCTATAGTGAAACGGATGGATTCATGGATACTTAAGCGTCAAGATCGAAGAGGGTTTTTTTTTTCCTTTTTGAAAAGTGTAGAAGATTATTAAAAATTAAAAAAATCTCTTACAAATTTAGTTGCGATCCTCCATATCTTAAGAACCTTTTCATCACTAGTTTATCAGTCGCTTTATCAAATCATTCCTTTTAAATTAAACAATCATTAAAATTTGACAATCCATTTGATTGTATAAAGTAGTTTTCACAATGTTTATTGCAGAGGATCATCTTTGGACTATAGTGGTAGATACATGTAAAATCAAAATTTAATTTAAGAAGGCGAAAAATATGAAAATATAAAATATTTTTCTTTGTTTTCATCGTAGCCTATGTTACATAGAATGGAATCAGAAGTGGATACGTGAAAGCAAAAGCAAAAGCCAAAACGTATAGAAATATTCAAACATTTTTTTAAAAAAATATAGGAAACGGGTATGTGTTAGAAGTATATACATATATATATATATATATATAATTAAAATTATTCTGAATAACATAAATCCAATATATATATAAATAACATAAATTTAGTGTATTATTTTTACATAATTCAACTAAAAATAATTTTAAAACATCCGTCTCAAATTTTATGTTGTCAAAAGAAATATCATATTCATATTTTTAGAAATAGTCTTATTCAACTAATCAAATTAATCACTTTCAACATTTCTTACATGATTAAAATAATTTTTATAAATAATTTTTTTATAAAACATATAAAAAATAACTACCAAAACGGAAGCGTAAGCTTCTAAAAAAAAGTATAAACTTCCAACACATTTTTAAAAGAGTATTTCTAGAAGCGAGATTCTGAAAACTTCCGAAAGCTTCTGATTCTAATTTTTATTCTGAAGCAGGAAGTGAACGTTGAATGAAGCTTCCGTGCTATCTAGATAGTCGCACATAAAATATCTTCTTAAAATTAACAAATTTTTATTTTTCAGATATTGTCGATATAGAAACCAAATTGATGTCAAAAAGATATATGCTCCACGAGACAAGTTTTTTGGATAAACTTCAGATATTTTTTGAAGTTTTGACTCCACAAACTCGCTGAATAAATCAGTAAGCCCCAACAATGTATTGAATCGAGTAATTAGGTGTTTACTTCATCAAAAGATTCAATATAGTTTTAACAAAAACAAAAAAAGATTCAATATAGTGTAAAAACATTTTAACTATATTTATATATACTGTAGTATAAAAAAATTCACTTGTTAATGATGTAAGTTAATTATATATGTTTTTTTAATTCTTCTTCTATAATGAACAAAAATCGATGTGAAAAATTTTGTGAATCACAAAAAAAAAATTGAGGTTAGGCTCATCCTATGTTAATGATTTCTATAATAAATAGCAAAATAACAATCGACGCTTTCAACAACCAAAGTGATAAAGTTGCAGAAGAGAAAAGACGAAACACTAGTCTTTGGCAACTGTCTTATCACTTACGTAAGAGAGATATACAAACATATTGTTAATATACTATTTGGAAGATTTGTCTCATACAGTTCTTAGAGCAATCTGGGAGAGCGGAGAGGTTCTGCCATGAGTATATCTCAAGTTTATATTACTAATATATTTTTATGTTATAATTAAATTTTAAATAAAAAAGAAATTGAACTTTACAAATGTCATGAGAAACGGTTCTATAGTAAGAAGCATCTCTCTCTTTCTTTTTTTTTCAATTTTTTAATTATTAGAAACTATTTGAGATAAGATTGCTATTAGTTTAGTTTAGAAGATGATTTTGGAGACTGTTTGGCATCATTGATAATCCTAACAGGTGCACTTTATGCGATACTGTGAGTTGTCACGCAGGGAACGATTTTTGGTCTTTATTTCCTCTATAACTTTTTTATTTGAAAATTGAAACTAGAAGTCCTTTGTGTCTTTGTTAGAATCCTTCTCGTCGTAGCTCTGCGCCTCTTTGTGACATATGTCTCCTTGCATTCTGATGATTTTTTTGTTTCGACGCCTTTTTTTTTAGTAACTTTATAAAAAAAATCATGGTAACAATGCTTTGTGGATATAAAAACTCATAATGGACTTTATTTGGCACGAGTAAGCGGATAATCTCATGTCTTACGTATCTACAGTTTCACATTTTGACATGTTAATTTCCTAATTTTTGTTTTTCATAAAGAATTCGTTAGTTTTCTAAAAAAAAATTATAATAGCCAGAGCTTATGCTCGAAATTCGAAACGAACCGGACAAGATCATCCTTGATTTTGCAAACCGGTTAGCCTGCAGTCTCATCCGGTATAAGCTTTGATTTGATTTGAATAATTGAATCTTACAAGTTTCAATGAAGACCAAAGTGGCAGCTAACTCTGGTGCTTACGAAGCAATAGTTCAAGCAGGTCCTCGTGTAAAGAAACTTCAACAAGCTCATGCTCACCTCATTGTCACTGGCTATGGTCGTAGCCGTAGTCTCTTGACAAAACTCATTACTTTGGCTTTTTCAGCTCGAGCCATCACCTATACTCACCTCCTCTTCCTCTCTGTTCCTCTTCCCGATGAGTTCCTCTTCAATTCAATCATCAAATCGACCTCAAAGTTTCGTTTTCCCTTGCATTGCGTTGCTTACTACCGTCGTATGTTATCTTCTAACGTTTCTCCGACTAACTACACTTTCACATCCGTTATCAGGTCCTGCGCCGATCTATCTGCCTTGAGAATCGGAAAAGGAGTTCACTGTCACGCGGTGGTTTCTGGCTTTGGCTTGGATACTTATGTTCAGGCTGCTTTCGTGACGTTCTACTCAAAGTGTGGTGATATGGGAGCCGCACGCCAAGTGTTCGATAGAATGCCTGAGAAGTCTATTGTGGCGTGGAATTCTTTGGTTTCTGGGTTTGAACAAAATGGGTTGGCGGAAGAAGCGATTCGGGTGTTTTATCAGATGCGAGAGTCAGGGTTGGAACCAGATTCAGCGACATTTGTGAGTGTTCTTTCGGCTTGTGTTCAAACTGGTTCGATTAGTTTAGGCTCTTGGGTGCATCAGTACATTGTCTGTGAGGGTCTTGACCTGAATGTTAAACTCGGCACTGCGTTGATTAACTTGTATTCTAGGTGCGGTGATGTTGGAAAAGCCCGGGAAGTCTTTGACAAGATGAAGGAAACTAATGTCGCTGCTTGGACGGCAATGATCTCTGCTTATGGTACTCATGGATATGGCAAAGAAGCAGTAGAACTTTTTAATAAAATGGAGGATGATTACGGTCCAATCCCTAATAATGTAACATTTGTTGCGGTTTTATCGGCTTGCGCTCATGCTGGCTTCGTAGAGGAAGGGCGTTCGGTCTACAAGAGAATGACCGAGAGCTATGAATTGATCCCAGGAGTGGAACATCATGTTTGTATGGTAGATATGCTTGGGCGAGCTGGATTTTTGGAGGAAGCTTATAGATTCATACATCAACTTGATGCTACAGGGAAAGCAACTGCTCCAGCGTTGTGGACAGCGATGCTTGGAGCTTGTAAGATGCACAGGAACTATGATCTTGGTGTAGACATCGCCAAGCGTCTCATAGCCCTTGAGCCGGAAAATCCCGGCCATCATGTCATGCTCTCAAATATCTATGCATTGAGTGGCAAAACAGATGAAGTATCACACATAAGAGATGGAATGATAAGGAATAACCTTAGAAAACAGGTCGGCTACAGCGTAATTGAAGTTGAAAACAAGACATATCTGTTTAGTATGGGTGATGAGTCTCATCAAGAGACTGGAGAAATTTATCGGTATCTGGAAACTTTGATGAGCTGGTGCAAGGAAATTGGGTATGCACCAGTTTCTGAAGAAGTGATGCACCAAGTAGAGGAAGAGGAAAAGGAGTTCGCACTAAGATACCACAGCGAAAAGCTTGCTGTAGCATTCGGGTTGTTAAAAACCGTAGATGTAACCATTACAGTTGTGAAGAATCTGCGCATCTGTGAGGATTGTCATTCTGCTTTCAAGTACATTTCTATTGTATCCAATAGACAGATCATAGTACGCGATAAGCTTCGGTTCCACCATTTTCAAAATGGCTCTTGTTCATGCCTGGACTATTGGTAAGGACAAAATATACAAACACGTGTTTTATTTTTATTACAAAATATGATTACATAGTTCTTGCAAAACTAGAAGCCTTTGGTATTATACAAGATGAGATATTATACAAGATGAGCCTATTTTACAGCAGTTTTATTCTCACACGTTGAAGTGCAAAACATATTCTACATGGGGAAGGAATTACCAACCTCACAAACCGATATTACACAGCAGTTATTGGATGTTAGGGAGATGTTATGACATCAGAACATTACCGACCTTTATAATTCCAGTTCAATCCGCTTGGCCGCAATCAACTCCAATCTCTGAGAATGCTTCTACAAGTTTTGGGTAGAGTTTGGAGAGCATGATCTTGAAACCGGTGGAATTTGTGGTTGAGCTTTCGTGCAGGCTCGCTGATGATCCTACAGGGACACCTTCCATATAAGACTTGCACGCAGCCAGAACATGCTGGGCCCGGTGTGTGAAGTGGTCCTTAACAAGCACCTCAAAATCCTACAACGCAACAACACAGATTGATCAGAAAGGTCTCTTCTGGTCATTTTCATTGTGTTGAATTGTTGGAACAGAAGCTTACCTTTGGAGGCTTGCGGAGCAATGAGATCATGGATTTGCAAGTGATGAGGAATGCATTCTCATTGTAACTCACTGAGTTTTTCTCTCCCTCAGCTCGACCCAACTGCTTATCGTATCCAGCTTCGTTGAAGTAAGGCTTCTCATTCAGAACAAGAGCCTGAAATGAAAGAAGAACTTGAAGGATGGAGGAGCTCCCTGGGTTCCATACTTCAGTGCCAGAGCCATTCCATGTATTCAGCAAACTCAGGCATACTTTTCCTGACTCGTACAGGTTAGGATTCAGTCGCATCCCACCTGAATGATAATGTACCATCTGTATTCATAGAAGGAAGAAAAAAAACCAAATATGTCATTAGTTTTAGTCCACAACATTTTTAAACAACAACAATTGCATCTTTAGATCACATGATAGTTCGAAGGATCAAAATTGTCAAGAAACAGAAGTCTGACTGGTCTCCAAGAAACACATATTTAAAAGCGAGAGCGAGTGATAGATAAGTTAAAGCAGTGAAACTCACTGGTGGCTCATGAGGATATTGAGGTGGAAACATTATGTCGAAAAAGAAAAGCCCATCGTGGTATGGTGTTCCAGGGGCACCAACTAGGGCTGCACGCAGAAGGTCAATCCTTTCCTCATACGCACGCACGTATATTGTGTCTGTTCATCACACAAAAAAAAAAAGAAAAAAATCAGTGATTTATATACAAAACACAACATCAGAACATGCAATAACCATGAACCATCATTTGGCCAAAGCAAAAAAAAAAACAATAAAAGGCAGCATGGCCAGGGAATTAAACAGAGAATAAATAAATAGAAAGAGTAAGAACTAACTGGGAAGATTAGCCTCCAAATTGCTCCATTCTTGCTGGACTTTCTTCACCCAACTCTTTGTGACCTATAAGAGATGAAAAGGAAAATATGTAATCTAGCTGATGTCAGAATGTCAAGTATTGGTCTCAAGAGTCATACCTGAGATTGTGCCACCCCTTTCCCAGAAGAAAGAAAATGATGGTCCGAGCAGTCATTAACCATATCAAACTGTCTGAATCTCACTAGTGTCCTGCTGTTTTCTAGAAAAGTTGAATCCAGTGTCTTGTTAATTTCCTTTTCTTCTTCTATAGGTAAGTTGACCATCATGGTCATATCCACTTCACCTGATTTTGATTCAGAAATGTCATCTGATTCTGTTTCTTCTTGAAAAAGGACCTCAGAGTCACTTTGATCTTCAGAATCATTGCAACGTGAATGCGAACTTATAACTGAAGTGGAACCCTTAGAACCGAAAAGGCTTGATGCAAGGTTTGTGATAAAACCAATGGCAGCTTTTGGAAGGAAAAATGAACTACATTCCGGAATGTTCTTGTTGTGGCTCTCACCAACAGTGTAGAGATTCACCAGACCCTGAACATACAGGTATCATATAAGTTACCAAAGATCTAGGGAAAAAAACGCTACTATGGGAATAAACTGATACATTCCTTGTGTTATAATGACACATCAGAAAGTTTGAGTTATTAATTTACCGTTTCCTGATGGTTTGAAGATGCTTCATCTGATTGACTAATCTTCTGACTTAGATCTTGGACACTGCCTTCCGAACTTATAGTGCCAGAGTTGGAAAATTCAGACCTTTCCATCCTCCAAATTTCATATGGAGCAACCTGAAAAACAATTAGTCGAGAGAATTTTTTTTAGCAGCATAAAAACATTACTGCTACTTCAATGGAGTCGATTTTTTTCAGCATATAAATGCCAAAACTGAGATTTCTTTGAGCAATTGACTGGGCACAAAACAAAACTTAGTGAAGGGGACTGTACAAGTAAACATTCCAGGCTTGGTTCACCGGAAAACCAAAAGAACCCAACTAAGTTACACATAATTCAACCATAATAGCAACTAGCAATTTGCATGTAGTATAGTGTTTCTAAGGAAATAAAAGTACTTAAGACATACCTTACTAATAGAACCACTGGCCCATTTCACCTCCACGACACCATTTTTGAAACCTGTAACAACACCAATACTTGACAAACAATATGCGCCACTGTAGTCAATCTCTGTAAGTAGGTGTTTCGTCTCTGTAGAGGCAATTGTGTCTGCATTTGGATCAGTTTTTCCTTCTGGAAGTACCCTGACAACCACATCGCTGAAACAGAATCCAAAATCAGGGTGCTCAAGCAGTTCATATGCACTGACAATTTCCTCCATCTGCTCTCCAGCACAACCAGTTGCTTCTTTCTCAACCTGTGTTGTCCATTGTACCTTCACAGTTTGTTCCTTTGCATTAACAGCCTTCACAACTCCCCATTTTTTGCTGTTGCAAGTTTCCTTTTCCACAACAAACTGTTCGGGCCAAAAATCATGAGCATTAACAACACCAACAGGAAGCAGCTGCTGGGAGTCAACTCCCAGACTGCAGCTACCATCTTGCCACATAACATCAACCTTCATCTTTGTCTTCGTAATAACAAAAAGCTCATCCGAATGTGAGCTCTGCATATTTCTGTTAAACCCTTTTTGGAATGCCTTATGGTTGATGTTGAGATTGTAGGTAGCCACATTTGGAGTTTGCAATTCTGGTACATCACAGTGGGAAGAGCTAGGGAGTATGCACCAATCACCAAGCTGCCAACTTGCATAAGAAACACAAGGTAACAAAGTTAAATTCTCAGGATTCTGCAAAGCTGGAGGCGCAGTTAAATTTTGATCACCCTTCATTACGATGGAGGCAACCCAATCGACGTAGACAAGTCCTGCTTCTACAACGCAAACGGTTCCCACAACCTGGTTTTCCCTCCAGCTCCCACATAACCATGTCGTTGATCTGGGAGCATGGGCCATCTTTACCTGAACTCTCTGCCCTGGGTAGTAAGAATATTGAGAATCCTCGAGTAAATTTGGGGGAATGGCCACAAGTTTATCTTGATCGCTTACAAGGACCTCATAGTTGGACCCATCGTCAAGGGTGACAGAGACACGCTCAACTATTTTGTCAACCCTTCCAAGCCAAGGTCCGTTAATCACATAATCACAGAGAGAGATAGAACGCAGCTTTTGAAGCCTCTTGGTATCAACTTCCTTTACGATCTTCCCATGAACACTCTCGAGATTGACAAACATGTTTACATTGATAACCCTGCCAGTCTGTCCTGATGGTTCAGTTGTAGACCGCACTATGTCACCATACATAAATCCCCTCTCGAACGACAAGAAGTCATCGATTTTGCCAATGGTCTCCTCAAGGTTTGAGAAAATGTTCTGAGCTTGTCCACCATAAGAAAACTCGACTTCTTCGTGTTCACTGCTACCACTGTCGCTGGAGCTGTCCCAATCAGAGTCAGTAAGGGTCATATCCATAGTTTAAATGCCTGCCATGGAACTAGATTTTAGTCAAGTGCTCAAAGACTAAACAGAAGCAAATGATATAAGAATTTCTCACAGCCAGAAAGATATGAAATATTCTGACCTTAAGACAAACTTTGATGAGAAATGGTTTAGCTTTCCTGCAGTCTTGCTTAACAGATCCAGTTATCTTGATAGGTGTGTGTATCTTTTTCTGACGTAAGATGACTGATACGCACTAACAGCAAAGGTCTGCGGACCGTGATGAGATCTGCTCGACTAAAGATATAGGAGAGTCAACTGTAAGACTCGATAATGCCAAAGGAGATTTGCTCTACTAATGATAAGGTGAGCCAACTGCGGACTCGGATAATGCCAAAGGAGATTTGCTCGACTAGAGATAAGGTGAGCCAACTGAGGACTCTGAAATGCCAAAGGAGATTTGCCCAACGAATGGACTGAAGTTTCCAGTTGGATTAAACTTCAAAGTGGAACCCAAAATGTGACTGGAGTTCCAAATGCCAAAGGAGATGTGCCCTAGAATGAGGGTGGAACTTCAAACCTCAAAGAAATTTGAAGGCAAACCACCTAACGGGAGAAACTTCACTTCTTCTGCTACTTAATTTTTACTTTTGCCAAAGGAGATTTGCCCTAAAGGAGCTAGAATCCAAAGTATAGACAGGAAACAGGATAGAGTTCAAACAGAGAAAACGAAGTGAGAAACAAGATCGGTCTCTTGACAATCATTCACGCATATTCCCACCAGTGTGACAGTGAGACCATCATGATGAATTTCGTTAATTGCTCATGCGAAGTAAACCAGATTTTCTTCCATCACTTACGAATTTCCATCAAACCTGCAAAAGTGACATTTGTTTCTTACTTATTACAGAATTTGAGAGTAACAGAAGCTGCAAAACAAATAAAGAAGGAAGCATTCTTGCTAAAAATACCAATTTTGGCAATTTGAACTAAGAAGAGAGTACAGAACAGAGACAATGGTCATTCTGAGAGCTCAGAAAACCATCATCAATACGCATATTATAAAAACCTTGAGAGATGAACTACAAAGTTGGACTTGACCATTCCGAGACAGCATCGAGATTAAATGCCAATATTGAAAGTAAAACAAAGTGGAAACACGAATACATGATTCTCAATCCAGACGTAAAAAAGAAACTCAACCGATTCCAAAGAAAAACAAATAAGAATCATAGCTAGGTCATTTGTTGAACAGAAACCAAAACTGAATAAGCAACGGTTAAACAGATTCATTCTAAAGAGACCCCAAACTATGTACTCTAGTAATCGATGAATCATAAAAAGAAAGAGAATTTTAAAGGGCTTTCTCCAATTTACAGACAGAATCACAAAGGGCTTAGCTTTTAGTCTTTTACTTTCTAAATAACTTCAAAGTCATGCTTCAATTTCCCCAATAAAGCAGCAAAAGCTAAGAAATTTGGGAAGACCCTTTTCTTAATTCGCAAGGTAATTCAACAAGAGATCGATCAAACAAATTGGAGAAGGATGAACATACCACAAGAATTGTCGGGCTTATACTAACGAGAACACACAAAACAAAAAAAACTCTTTTTGTTCTCAATTTCTCGCCTATTCCTCTGGCGGAGGAAATAGTGAGAAATCCAGAAGATGCAGAGTACTTCTTCTCCCCCTTAGTCCCACGAGTCTATGACACCATTAACAAATCTCCAGACCATAGCAAAATGAAAACTTTTAGCTCTCCGCTTCTCTCTGCTCTGTTTCGTTTTCTGCTCTGGCTCTTTGCTCTGTGGTGGTTGGTTCGTGTTGAGAGAGGTGGTTAGGTATCACATCGAAGGAAGGGCGCAAAGATATATTCGGTGGAGAAGAAGAGAATATACCAACAGTATCTGTATCCCCCACACACAACTCTTCATCACTTCTTTTTCTCTCTTCTTTCCTTTTCCAACCATTAATTATTAATATTTATAAACTTTATGCTAATCTTCTAAACATAACAAAACTATAGTTTTCATGGTAAAAGTAATTTCTGTTTAGAGCCATAAACGTCGATAAAATAAATAAAGTTTTTTTACAGCGAAAAAAAAACACTGTTCGTCTCAAATTAATTAAAACAATTGAATTATAGTATTTTATTATTACTATTATTATTATTATTAATTTTTCTTAATTTTAGACATTTACATTGCTTCATTCATTGGCAACACAATTTCTTTAACGTAAACGTAGGGGATCAATAGGAATTTCTCATTTCATTAATTATCAAAAGTTGATAATGTTTTAGACAGAGCTTGCCACTAAATTTTTTTATCTTTAAAATTAGTCTACGCAGAGTTTGTCACGTGGCCTTTGTGGATAACGGAAAATGTACATTTTTCTGTTTAGGCCATTAGTCAACTAGAATATACATTTCCATGAACAATCATTACTGTTTTTTCATTTGTTTGTTTTTCTTTTGCTTGAAACAACAATCATAATTGTTTGAAACATCCATAATCAACGTTGAGATTTTTCAATTTAATCAAAGCGACTTTAAATGTCTTCGATTGGCGTTAGATGTGGACAATGCCAAGTGCCAACTATATTAGTGCCGCTTTCTCCATTTACTTGTTTTCTTTTTCTCTTTAAAGGGTTGCACATGTCTCTCCTAACCCTAAAATTTTATCAGTTCTAGTTATAGTTTACTGCTGGGAGACAATATATTCTTGGCTTTGCAAGCCACTTAACCAAATATATATATATATATATATATATATATATATATATATATATTCGTGGTACATTACATGAATAATTATCAGACATTTCTTTTATATTAATCTTAAATTTTGGTAGCTTACTTTGGAGTGTCATGATATTGCTATCTATGTTGGGAATCAGCCAAGAATGTACACATGATATCAATCAATCGCTTACTTACTAATTGTGTTTAGTGAGCTAACAAAATTGACTTACATTTTTTTAATAGATGTGCCACATTGACAATTTGTGAGAGCAACACCCGAAATCTACCAAACAAGTCAAACAAAATATTTGAGTGGTTTGAAGAAAAACTTGGATTGATTTGTGACAATTGCGACTTTTTTTCTTTAGGGTTAGTGTCTTTTTATTATTATTTTTGTATACCAAGTGATAAATGTGGCACGTGTAAAATCTGGTCTTTTATATTCGTTAGAGTCATCTTGATAATTTGTGAACGTGCGTTACATGTAAGCTATCGTACCATTCTATGCAAACGTGTGCATCCTCCTAGGTTTTGAGCCAAACCACGTCTTGGTCGGATTACTTGATTATTTATAGTAATTTGGAAGAATAAAAATCATGTACATAGTTGATAACTCGAAACCAAACACTAACTCAACTTCCCAATATATTATTTGTTTTTTAAATTATTTATTCTTTGTGCTTTAGGACATCAGTCCGCATAAGTATTCTATGTCTAACTCATCAATAGATATATGTTATAAATTATAATTAGCTGTGAACTCATAGTTATGTTTCATGAATTTGAATGAAGCTAGAAATTTATGAATGGTTAATTAATGAAGTGTATTGTGTTAACGACGAAGTAACTGGTTGCAAAGTGTAGATTCTAATAATGCGAAAGTTGTTAAGAAAATATTAATTAAATAAACGGAAAAGGTGAAAGATTGATGAACATGTTTATCCTAGTTGTAAAGTGAATTTTTAGTATAATCAACTATTTTAGGAGAAGGGCGTTAGGAAAATGACTTGTTCCTAACTTCTCTTTACAAATTGATTTTCTTACTTTTTGCTTTTTGTAGTGTGCCATTTTTGTTTACGCACTTGACTCTTATGTCCTCTTCCTCTTAATTGGTGCCCTTGTGCTCATCCGAAAGAGTATCTGATTAAAGATAATCAATCATACGTGTCGTGGAATGAGAAAAGTGTTTTCTTTAATATCTTAAATGAACTATACTCCTTATGAAATCAAGGATATTTCACTCATGCATATAACGGTACGAACTCTCATAAATATGATAACATTGCCTCTTGTTTACGAACTTTTGAATGTTCTTCAAAGGACGCGCCGATTAATTATGTTTATAAATATAAACAAATATCTTATGAAAGAAACACTATACTTCCTCTTACAATTGAGAAAAAAAATCATGAACTTTATTTATATAATTGGTGATGTCAGTGACATTAATTATTTGTTAAGATAACCTTGGTATACATCAAAAACATATGACGCTCTCTTATTCTGGTTTATAAATGTGCGAGTATAAATATAATGAATTCTCACGGCCGGTTATGTCTTTTATCGAGAGCCTTAATACAAGTGAGGAACATATCTAAAAAACTTACATACTTATTTTATTCAGATCCTAATAATTTCATCTATTCAAGATGTAACCGAAAATATACTTTCCCACGATAATTTAAACCACAATATTTCAAATATTCTAGGTATAAAAATTTGTAATCCTTTGAGCTGTCTAGCTAGGTCTAGCCATATACTTTCCCAAAAGAAAATCGATCCTTCATTTGAACTTTAACATTAAATCAAATATGAAATTTATTCCGGGCTACCCAAACTATTTCTTATTCATAAAAAAATTCATTTAAAATACATATTTATCAATATTTCCAAAATGCAAGGAACAGTAGAATATAAAATGCAGCACTACTATTCAGCGCAGCCATGTTTTTGCTTTACATTACAACACATATACGAATATGTGTACATCTATAGATCAAAGTGCATAGAATAATAAGAGTGCGGTAGATTGTGAAGGAAGTGGAGAAACTATTGTGACAACAGATTCCATTAGCACAATGATTTATACAAAGTGGAACCCTCTTATTTTTTTTACATTTTTTAATATGACCACTTTTTTCTTATTGTGCCATTTTGAATGGACACAAACTCTGTTTCTTTGTTTATTTACTTTGGTGGTAAAGCTCTTTACCCACCACTTGGTCTTTGTGGACCGTCAATATTGCTTCACTACCAAAAAATATATATTCTAAATTGTTCAATTATATCTCTTAACAGAAAAAAAATTCATGATTCTCAAACATTTGTAAACTATGGAGCTGGTCTCTATAACTACTTGTAGACATAAAATCTTAGTGTCATTACTCTGATATTTCACACAAATACTTAAGTCTAATGACGTTATTGGGTCTGCATATATCATATAAATTGTTTGTTTACCATAGAACTACGGCTAATTAGTCTTTTTTTTTAATACGACTATTTAGTTAAATATGATAACATAAATGAGAAATTCAATAAGTACACTATTTTCAGATTATTGGAGACACATACATCTACCTAGTGTATGCTAAACACTAACATATTTACTCACTCTCGGTAATCCAACTCGTGTTGTAGATAGCCCATCCATAATATAAAAGTTTCCAAATTCACGAATACAATTACTGGAAGCGAAGTGAAGACTAGTTAACCTATTATGGCCGCAAACTTAAAAGAATATGTAATCAAAGCCCAAAATTTTTTGGTTAGAAATAAAATAAGCACTAAATGTAAGTGATGAAAGAAAAACACTAGAAGTTGATTAATTGGATCTAAATAAACAATTAACCAAAGTTTTGATAGTTGAACTTTCAGGTATTCTTATCAAATGTGGAGTATTTTGATGACATAACCTTTTTATGTTCCGAATAATCAACTTGTTAATATTAATGACATAACCACTATATGCTCAATTGTTAATGTGAATAATTAAAGAACATTGAGAAATGGATTATGCATCATAAGAAACTAAGGCAATTTTGTAGTGCATATATATATATACATCAAAAGATTGATTTTGACGAATCCTTGGAAATAAGTAAACAACATATTATTTTAAGTTAGCTTTGGTGAAGTAGCTTTTCTGTAACTCCTTGAACTCAACTGTTTGTCTCTTCCTCTCTTTCTGGGGGCCGTCAAGCTCACGACTGGACAAACATTCAAAAACTTTCTAGGTAACTCTGCCGATCCAGACAATGTCCGAATGTCGATTGAGGAAAAATAGATTGGAGTTCGTTTCTTCTTCAAAATATGATTTTGACAGTGATTGATAATGTTATGTTGTGGTCATAGTGTCTTCCCAATCTTGAGTCTTGTACTAAAGGGTGACACAAAAGTTAGGCTCTTTATACATGAAAAATCTTTTGCAAGAAGAAGAATTCACAGTCTAGAAACATGCTAACGTTCCATTTTGATTTCACAGCAATATTTTCTCTTACTACTGAGAAACTAACTTGATCTATAGAAGTGAAGCGATCAACTTCATTGAACCAAGGCAAGCCAATAGATTGCTAACTGGGACATGCTCTCTTAAAATGACACATCCTTCATTAAAATGTTTAATTCCAAAAAGCAAAATTTCAGATTATAATGCTAAAGAAAACATATACTATCTATACCGCTTGTGATTGGGATTTTCGCAGCAGAATAAGGTGTTAAACCTTCTTTCTTGTATTTATTTACCAGCAGCTTTATTTGCTTTGGCTTCCACAAATACATTAAACCGGCTATAATGTATTGGCAAATATGACATTTTCCCTCCACAATTACCTAAAATAACAAAGTGAATCTCAGATTATTGTGTTGCAGAATCAGAATAGCGAAAGCTAATAAGTTGATAACCTCTCGAGATTTTCCTTTCCGTTGTGCCTTCCATCTGAATAAGGAAGATTATGAACAACAAATCTCCATAATCCTACTTTGTTGGTGATGCCATTAAAGCCTTTTATCTTTCTTTAACTTTTCTTCAGTTTTTTCATCAACAAATGATTAGTGAAATTCATCCTTCCTATGTAGCAAATAAATGGGGAACAAGCAGATATTCTTAGACAACAAGTCTTCTCAGACCAACATTTTGGGAGAAAAAATGTTCATCCACCCAAGGCATGATAAGGAGATGAGACCTCACCAGATTGAAGGGTTCAAATTTTTATGCAATAAACTTGCAGCGGATGAGCCATGTGGATACATATTGCATGCACCAGGATCAGGAAAACCAATTATGCTCATACCACTTATTTTGCTTTACAAGACTTTTAAAAGTGGTTCTGGAACAAAATACATGTGAGAACCACATTTCTAGGAGTCTTAACAAGAGCAAGCAAAATAAGCATATTGGTTTCCTTATTGCTTGATGTCTAACCCTCGCCAAGGATAATCAATGTTGGCTTCTCAAGCAATATCCACTTAAAGTCTTCGTAAGCCACCTCTATGTCCTTATGATCGCAAATGATCCTCGCATAACTGTTGGTATCCAAGAAACAAAATACTTCTTTGTTCAACCCATTGTCTCAAAAGCTCCATTTGTTGCTTCGGTGTTTCTGCTTTCACGCTGTAGAAATCAAGCAGGGGAATGTTCTTGACTGCCCACAAAATAAACTCTCTCTTCCATGACTCTATAATCTTCTTTGGTAGTATAATGAGTGGTTTAGCATGTGGATCCATTGCCATGAACCTCTGCATAAAGCTGATGAGTTGCATGAACTAATTAATATGCATCCACATGGCTCATTCGCCACAAGGTTGTTGTATAAAATTTTGAATCCTTCAGTCTGGTGAGGCCTCATCTCCTTATCTTGCCTTGGGTGGATGAAAATTTGTTTCTCTCAAAATGTTGGTTTGAGAAAACTGGTTATCTAAGAATGCTCTGCTTGTTTCCCATTTCCTCATCAACAAAGACCACTTAGTGAAATTCTTTGATATAGGCAGGAAACAGATTAATTGACTTGATAACAATTTTCTTCCATTTTTGAACAACAATTTTCTTCCATTTTTTACTAGTATTCCTACAAAAAAAAATCCGTAGAAAATTTCTACCATTTTTTATTGTCTACGGGACATTTCATACGAACATTTTTGGTAGAAAAATAGTGAGAAATAGTCAATTCCTACTGTTTTCTTATATTATAAGTCGTAGGAAATATATCAATTTTGGTAGAAAAATCTCCATAATCACTTTAACAAAAAAAAAAATCTCCATAATCCTACTTTGTTGGTGATGGCTTCTAGTGAAGGGTAACAAACCTGACATGCTAAAAGAAAATAAAAACCGGCAAGAAAACTTTACTTACAAAAAAAAGATATTTGTACTTCGGTTCGGATTTGTTTCGGTTTAACCCAATTCTAATTCTGGTTGGTTTGATATAATTTTGGGGTTCGGTTTGATTTGATTTTGAGAAAAATAAATAACTTAAACTATAAACAATTGTTTTAATTAATATTATGTTTATGTAGTATGCTTACATTTATCATTTAGTGAACGTTGGTTTATTACGTTTGTTTTGATTCGTTAATTAAAATTGGTTTCGGTTCAATTTGGGGGGGTTTTTTATTTTTCGGCAATGAAAAATATAAAATGCATCGGTAAACAAATTCCGGTTCGCTTTCAGTTTAAACCTTTCTGTTTGGTCCGATTAATTTTTCTAGTTTACTTACACTCCTAGTCCAAATTACTCTCTGGAAAATCTGGATATTTTGTGTGTGTTATACCCTATAGCTTAATCAATTAGTTTATTATGTATATATGAGTATTTCATTTGTATGTACAAATTAAAAATATCTTGTAGAAATCATATCGAGGGAAGTTTAACGAAGTAATGAATGCAAATTCAAGAGGAGGATACATCACAGATTACTGTATCTTGTTTTTTTGTTTTGACAAAAAAAATATTCAGAAATGGACACACAAGTGACAGAAACATTGACACAAAAAAGATCAATCAAATTGAAAGATACATTCTCTCTTTGAAGAAGCTTTCTCATCACCTTTCCTTTGTCTCTCCATCCTTGTGTTTCCCCTTCTTTGGCTTGACGAAACAGAAGCACGAGCAACAAGGCCGCTGAAACAAAAACTTCATCGATCTTGATTTGGAATTGGATCAACAATACATTGATATCTGCCTTTTATATTTGATGTTATTATTATCTAATTTCAACTTTAGTTTCTCTTTGGGTTTCCTTTATTCGTTTCTGCTTTTTGGATGCTTTTCCAACCAAGTTGATTCCCCCTTGATAAGAAGATGCCTCACGGCTCACACCCACTTGTTTGGGGCATAATCATATATAATACTGTATCATAAACGTACAATGATTATTCACATTAGGATGCCTTTTTCAAAGGGGTGGATTAATTTATATATTTATGTATTTTGTTAACAAATTATAGTAGTTATTCATGCCAAAAAAAAATTATATTACTTTTTATATTTTAATTAGGTTAGAGACTTAGAGCATCTTTAACAGAGACACCTATACACGGGGTCTTCTTTTTTTTTTTAATTCTTTTTTTTTATAAAAATTAATTTTTTTATTGTCGCAACGAATCACGTTGCGACACGTGGCAATTTTTGTTAAAACCCAGTGTCTTAACTAAGACACGGAAAACACCAATTTTAGACATTTTTGCAGGCCCCACCCTTTAAGACATCCAAAAAATTGTCCGATGGACATGGTCTTAGAGTTTCCACTTTCGAGGGTTTCAATTTTGATCATAAAAATAAATATTGTGTTTGAACACCTTTGGAGGTTGATTGTACAAACTTACATGAGTAAAAAAAGTCACAGCGTCATGCAGGAAATAACCCTCAATTAATTAGCCCTTAGGCTTACATGCTAATTCGAACATTTCCGTACAAATTTGGATTCCCGATGAAAGAGGAGTGCCACATATAAAATTAACAAATTAAAAACTAAGAAATTAACGACGTGAATCAACAAAAATAATAATATCCTAAAAAAAGGGCTAACACTTAAAAAAACAAAATTAACAACCACAAAAATAAAAACCAAAACTTACACTCTGTCTTACCCTTTTTTATCCTCAACAAAAGCATCCCTCATTTGTTCTTCTGCAATATCACTTCTATTTCTCCCTCCTTTCACAAGGAAGGGCGTAGAAGAAGCCACCATAATAGTTCTAAAACCAGAAAACAAAAACAAAAAAAATCATTTAAACCTCATCATCAAACAAACACAAAGTAAGAAAACCAAATGGGTATCAAGTTCTTGTTGATCCTTGGTCTCTTGACCCTTGCCGTAGTCGCCGAATCAGCCAATGCCACATGGACCCTGACTAAGTCTTGTGTCAATGGCCAAGGTTGCATTGGAGAGGATAATGAGCTTGAGTCCTTGATGGATTCTGAGACCAACAGGCGCCAACTAGCTGCAAGGCGCAAGTACATCAGTTACGGTGCGCTCAAGAAGAACAATGTTCCGTGCAGCCGACGTGGCAGGTCTTACTACGATTGCAAGAAGAGGAAAAAGGCTAACCCTTACAGACGTGGCTGCAGCGTCATTACGCATTGCTACAGGCAAACTTCTTAATTTGAAGAAGCATATATACAAACAATGTGATTAAAGAAACGAGAGGCAAATAATTAATGCAAACAAAAAAAAAGTATAACCAGTTTTTCTACGTACGATTCTTGACTTTCTTTCTTTTTTTAATCTTGATATTGCCCTTTTTCCTCTTAATTATCTTTGATTTTACTTTTTCCCTTTCATTTATAATCATGATGCATATACGCCCATTTCATCTGTTGTTGTTCTTTTATATTTCTGAAGATATTGTTGTGTTTCCTTTATGTCTATAATTAAGTGATGTTTATATGCCTTGTGTTATATGTTAAGTATTAAACAATTGCATGTATAAATGTGGGATGAAATGGACGATTTTACTCTTTCATTTCCCTGCTACATATATTTCTTCGTATCAAATCGACTTGCTTAGAACTTGTAAAAGTGACACAATGCAACTGTTGACGACGCTTTCATTGTATCTTCAAACATATGTCAAAAATTATATTTATACGACCGGTAATATCATAATCCGATATGACCACTTGTTTATAATTATATCATCAACAAGTGTTTGCAAATAATGTCCTACAGTCCTACTTTTATATAATCGCTTCTGAATTTCGATAGATAAAACCAAAATATGTAGTATGCTTTCGTTGGGCCAAAACTCTCTTTAACGATGATGAAGTTAATTCATGAGATGTCACAGGTCATAGTATGAAATACAAAAGAGAGTCTCGCGTCAGATTATCTTATGAAATGATTGATATTTTCATTAACAATTAAACATTTTTTTAAAATGATGATGAAAATCAGGCAAACGTATCAATTTAATTTGTAGGAAGCTAAGATATCAACCACATGCAGAGCAAACTTGAATGTTTATCTTCATGAATTTATATTAGTCCATTTAGTTTTTTTTTTTTTTGGTATGCAATTTTCTTTGTGATCTAAAAACAATTGAAATTACTTCGTAAACCGCATGTGCCACCAAATGTGGCTCAATCACATTGGGAGAAATTATGACAAAAATATTTTCTCCATGTTACAATACTTGCATATCAAAACCATGACACTATCATTTTCATATATCTTTCTCGTGCAAAGACCCCAAAAAGATGCTCTTACACTTGCACATTCATCTATTAAAGTTAAAAAATGATACTTTCGTTAGTACAAAACACCATTTATAATTTTTTTAACAATTAACACTAATAATTAAATACATGTAATAATTAACAATTTTCTCCATGTTAGTACATACATTAAACGGTGGGAACTGGAGAAAGACAAATGGAAGTATTAATGCATAAACATATGACAATCATAACACGTATCCATGAAGGAATTTGACATCTTTTGCAACTCTTTTTGTTTCGATACCTTTCCGCAACTCCTTTTTCCTCTCTAAATTTCTTCACCCCATTTCACAAATCCATACAATTAATTTGCAAATGAAAATAGAGGACCAAAAGTTTGTTATCTAATACCAAACTGTTCTTCATATGCTAGAGACTGAAATTAAACCTAACACAACAAAAACGATCAAGAATGAACCAATCCAACAAAATCCGAACAAGTCAATAAAACAATGATAAAAGAGGAGAACAAAAATAACATATCTTTAAATATATCCGCAAAACTCCATGCATTACAACAAACTTTCTTTTTTTTTTTTTGATAAAGATTACAACAAAGTTTTTAAAAATGTATATTTCTTATTTCTCACTAAGCATTACAAAAACTTTGTAAAATGAAACCTCAGTTAAAACAGTAAAAAACTAGGGTTCATGAGGTAGGGTCGGCGAGGGAATCGGCGTAACCGGAAAGAGAGAGAAAAGTCGGGGCTCCGAATCCCTCGGAGTCGACAACGGCGACGGGTGTATATAAAACCCTTTCTCTTTAATTGCTCTCTCTTCAGCATCGGAGCTCGGTTTCGGATCACATTGTCCAAACCCGGGATCAGTCGGGCTCTGATTCAAAGACCCGGATCGATAAAACGGGTCAGGCATGAGAGGAGTGACAGGACTGAGAGTCAAAGACGGAAAATCCAAGATGGTAGGGGAGAGAATCTCGGGTAACCCAGAATGGGTCGGGTTGATCTTGAGATGCTTATTTATCATATTGCGACGTTCGTAGAGAAGAGAAGAAGAAGAAGATTGCTTCTTGTTGGGGATGGCTTTGATTGGAAGGATTGAAGACCTCGGGGCGGGTTGGTGGGTCGGGTTATGATAATTGGGTTTCTTGGAGTATCCGGTGAGCATCTGAACGATTTGCTTGAAGGAGTTAGTATCGGTGTGGATGAAGGTAGTCGGATACACGGGTCGGGTCGGAGTTGTGGGAGGCTTGTTGCTACCGGTGCTGCTTGGTGAAGAAACCAATTTTTGTGCGTCGTCTCTGTATCTTGGTGAATTCTCCATTGAAGCACGCTTAAGATTGAAAGAGGTTGAAGAGATAGATTTGTGTTTTTAAAACAATTAAAACTCTAGTTTATATAATAATTATTACTATTAACTTAGTTCAAAGCTTATATGAATAGTATATGGTAATTATTCAATATATATTAAAGTAAAATTAAACATCTTTCAAAATTTGATGAAGCGTGGATTTTTTTGATAAATTTGTCTTTTATTAGTTTTTAGTTGTATTTGGACGTAAAATGGAAAATTTTATTTGCTGACGGAAGAGAAAAAAATAAAATTTGTTTCCTTTTTTGGTTTGATTCGGTGAGAAAAAAATAGTCAAGTGGAGCCTATTGATCCTATGTTGGTATTTATAACTTGCTTTTACAGAGTGTCACGCTACGCCGTCAATACTAAGAACTGGCAACGTTGATTGGTGAGTGGACCTCTTGAGTTTTCCTATTTCTCGTGATTTTTACAGTTGTCATTTACATTTTCAAGAAAATTTACAAATGAAATATCTAACGATTAGATGTGATATGATTGTTATTATTAGTCAACACATAAATCGTAGTTTGACCACATAATCTTGTTGTGTGGATGACTCCAGATATTTTAAATAACTTTCCATGAATAGACTAACAGATGATAGAGGTGAGTTATTTACTTGTTTAGTTGTGTTTACCCACTAATACAAGGCCGAGTCATCTGTTTGGGCTTTTAGCTTATTGAGCTGGGCTTATCTTTACTTAACCGTCTGAAAATTCGAGGTCAAGACTTGTCTGAAAATTTAGGAGCGATCATCTCCTCTCTTGTCACGGTTTTGATCTCGTTTCCAAAGTCTTGTTTTTAGTTTATCAGATAAGTATTAACCTACAAGGTTATGGATCAAAGAACTTCTGATTTGATCATCCGATCAAACAATTTATACTCGGAGTATAAGAAAATTCCAATATTTTCATGAACATATCAACAACTTATACCAACGAAAACAAAATTGTTTTCGTAAAGCTAATACCCATTAAACATAATTCATCCAAATCCGCTTTTAATTCAAATACAAAAACGTTTGAGTACAAACCAAACTCATTTCGTATTATTGTCTATTTCAAAATCACTTAAGAAGTTTAAAGCTACTAACACAAATAAACAAAACAAAAAACCCAAACAACAATTATTATTATTTATTTTTATTTTGTATCAAAAAGAAAACAATTATTATTGACCACCAAACTACCATTACACATCAAACTTTAACAAAAACACATTTCATGATCCACGAATGCCCATCAAGAACAAGTTCATACCACTGGACATTTCCCCAAATCTCTCCATCTTCACGTCTCTCAACCGCAATCTCTGCACACCAAATCTCAGTAGTCTCAGTCAAGGCTTTTACTTTCTGCAAAAACACAGTTAAATTTCCACCGTAACATTCAGTATATGACCATGAACCATCCTCAAGAGGTCCCAACTCTAAATTCTTCACCACTCTCCAAATTTTCTTCTTAAGATCATACGCTCTTAAACAATGCTTACTTACATCATAATAGTACAAAACATTGTTTAAAACGCATGAATTTGACTATTCATTAGAGTGCAAGATCGGGTCCGTCTTGCATTTACCTTCCTTTGGATCAAACACATAGCTGTTCGCGTAACACCTCATGTAAATCATACCTTCCATCTCCACGCTGCTAAGCCACTTCTGGCCTACCTCCGAATCTGGTCTCCAGATCTGGCTAGTCATAGCCCTAACCTCCCACGTCTGTGCTTTGGTATCAAACACCATGATCACTTCAGATGACGATTTCAGCTCCCGGGACTGAGTATCGGACCCTCCAATCACATATATCTTCCCATCTATGTGTTCGGAGACCGAACCAGCGACCGCCTTGGGCATTTCAGTGAGAGGCTGCACCGTGTGAGATACACAACCGATGCGTGACACACTCTGTGTGATCACATCCCAATCTTGAAACCCACCCATGACATAGATACTCGAACCTACGACTTTATAGCTTCCATGTAAAGGCATAGGAGGGAGTGAAGTGATAGGGACTAACCAGAGCTTGTTGTTTGGTTTCCGACCAAGAGTATACCAATGGACATTAGGGCTTTGGTTCTTAGAGATGGCAACATAGAGACAGTGTTCGTCGAAGCCTAGAAGAGATCGCATCTTGTACAGCTCCGGCGATGTAACGAGAGATCGGAACTGCTTAGATACTAACAATAGAATTGGATAGTAAGACCTCGGTACACGTGCTATGCAGTGCATGAGGATTTCGTCGGGAAGTGATGTCATCAGTGATGGCGGATCGGGTGACTCATTCTTCTTTGCTGCAAGTTTAGAACACACATCACTCATATTTTAGGCTCAACTCAACAACTAGGTAATCACAGAGAAGAATTAAGGACTTTTTGTTTTGTTTTGTTTTTTGAAAAATAAATTATAATATACGCAAGGATTTGCAAAGATATATATAGATAGCATTGTATGTAAATATGGAAAAAAATCCATTGAAATGTTATGGTTTGGAAATAAGTTATTGGTAGTCATCTGTCATTGGGTGATAAAATTACCAATCATATAGATTTATGTTGAATTGCACTAGCCAATCATATGTGATCTTGAATGAAAAATTATAAGAAATAATATGTGGTATATTTTTTTTACCAAATTTCACTAATCTCAATATCAACACACACGATTTTTTTTTGTTTAATTCAATGTATTTGTGATAAGAAAGCGCTGGACTAGTCGTTCTCACTTGAGCCACGTGCAAAACAAAATTTCCGTAGATTCAAACCAGATATCGAAAGAAATCTCGAGCGTGAAATTATCTTAACCATGCTTTAGACCCATTAAAAGTCCGATGAATGGGCTATTAAATTCATCCTACATTAATTAATCGGGTGATAAAAGCCCAAATTACTTTCTCAAAAAATAAATAAATAAAAATAAAAATAATAACAAAATTAGAAAGATGACTGTTTGTAAATTGTAAGTGGAAATCACAAATAACTTTTTGATGTATATAGCAAATTTCTTTAATATCTCCTAGAGGTTTCCTACAAAAGAAACCAATGTGTATTAAGAAAGAAAATTATTGTACTAGTTGCTCACTATCACTTGCCTTAAAAAAGTATCACAACTTATAGATATCTTCTTTCTCATTAGTGAACCGACTCTGAACGTCCAAACTCCTATTTATGTTTCCTCAGTCCTTCAAATAATAGGTTGGCACATGGCCAATTTGACCTTCAGCTTAGTAACGACTTCAAACGGCTCCTAAAATATACCAAATTACCCTTACAATTCCTAACTAATTGATTCCATTGTATAACAGATTCTAGCTGAACCAAGCCAAGCGTAATAGGCCGATACTATATTAACAATAGTGTTCATTCCGTTTGGTTGATTAATTTGTCAACAACATAGAAAATTATATATATTCAAACTCTTAAAAAGAAGAAATAAAGAAGAAGAAGATATGGTAATATGTAACGTTACCGTTTTTATTAAAAAAGCCATTAGAGAGACACTTAACACAAAAGCCCATTTAAAGAAACCCAAGCTAATACATTCAACACAATCATTAAAATGTGTTCAATCCTCACATAACCAAAGTTATAACTATCGATTTTAAAAACCATCTCATTTGGGGCAGGCAGGTTCGAATGCGAATGGACCAACATTGTATAGACCGTACTTGAGCATGTTGATAATGACCGAGGAACTTCCCGGTTTCAAGACCGGCTTTAGAATGGAGCCCTTGTCTCCACCGTGGAGCTTTGACACTATGCTGCATTTGGCGTTCAGCGACTTCACGAGGTAAGCTCGGCAACCTTTGACATCGTAGTTGGTCACAGTCTTAGGGGCCAAGAGCAAAAAGTATCCGTTCTTGTCCGTCTTTGTCTCCGATATCACATTCTTCTTGTCCTTGCACAAAAGTCTCACCACCGCATCTGCATCCCCAAATACACCCAAACAAAATAAGGGAATAAAAAGTGGAAATTTTTTTAGTATTTCTATAGATTTGTTGTACAGAATAAAAAATATTGACTTTTCATATCAAAAGTGTATATATAACTAATACCTTTAACGGGTTTGGCGCCTAGGAGGGTATCAACGCCGGCGTACTTACAGGGTTTGCAGTAGACCAAACCCCGAACAGCCACTAGAGTCTTGTTGAACTTAGGAGGGTAAAACGGTGGGAACGCCGGAGGCTTGATCGGACTTTTAGCCGGTGGTAGAGTTGGTAGCTTAATCGGAGCTTTGGCTGGTGGGAGTGTTGGTAGTTTGATTGGAGCTTTGGCCGGTGGGAGTGTTGGTAGTTTGACCGGAGGGAGGGGAAGGTGGCGGGGACGGCGATGGTAAGGAGCTGGTGAAGGAGCTTCTGAGGTGAAAACAGAGGAAATGAAGAAGCAAAGTGCTAAGAGAGTTAGCAAAACACTCTTACCAATGAATCCCATCTTTATTCTTTTGTTTGTGTTTGTGTTTGTGTGTGAGTTTTGGGGTGTTCTGAGTTGGGTGTATTTATAGGAGATTTCAGGCTTCAATTTTTACTAATATGCGTTTATAGATAATAATACAGTAGCACATGTGCACGTCTTGCGAGATAGTCGAGATGTTTCCGATGTCTCGGTACAGATTTAGATTTAGATCTCCTAACCGGTTTTAATACTTTAAGCAATCCTTTACTCATAAACTAGGTGTTGATTTTTATAAAATTGATGTAACTATATTATCAATGAAACTTTTAATTTTAATAAATAAAGTTTCCATAACATATAACTATAATTCTTTCTAACCACATTTTTCGTAACTATTCTATGGCAAATTTTTATACTACCAATTCCGTTGTTAAATCGTGATGACCTTAAAACTCGCATGTTGCTAATTCGTAGCCAGCTACAAATTTATAGCTACAGATTAATATTTTGCAATGATAATATAGCCTCCGAAATTTCCCGACCATCCGTGACTTAAGAATTTTCAGTCATATGTTGATATTTTAAAACTTTATGATTTCTTATATTCAAAGGTAATGATTTGAAAGTCTTTAAGAGAATTTAATGAGAGCTCTAGTCATACGTGTAATGATTTCTTATAGGGGATCCCTTTCTTATAGTCTGTGAATTTTATGAGAGTTGATAAAAAAGAATGGACATAGTTTTAAAATTTATTGGACTGAAATGTATTTTAAAAAATTACGCATGAACTTAAATAAACATGATTGATTAAATTAATGTTACTTTCAATGAAAATATCTGGGATATAGTATTAATGCATGAGTTTTCATTCATGTTCCATGTTTTGTGGTCCATAACATGTGTGCATGGCAACAAGATGCGCCTGGTGCGGCTTCAACACATTACACATTTAAAGATCCATTAATATTCACACTTCTTCTGTTTATTTGGTTTTCCAATTTATGTACATGCAATCCATTAGACTTTAATGAAATTAGGAAACGATGCCTACATAACTATTCTAATTAGATCAGGACTTTTTTTTTTAATGTTATCCACTGATTTCAAATTCCTACACCTAATCCCATATTATACAGATTTGTATTTGAGTTAAACGATGCTTTCATTCGCATTTTTTGCCCTTTAATAGTATTTTAGTTACCTATAATGTGAAGAATTACATGCATGAAAAAAATAATATTCATTTTTATAAAAGTAATAATGATGTCAGCCATAATTTGAAGAAGAAGGAAAAACAACAAAAAAATGAAAATACTGAAGTGTACGGTGATCACAGTGATCAGCTACGACGGCATCCTCTATGTGTAATGTCAGCTATATAACTAAAGTGAGCAGGCAAGCACAAACGTAACAGAATTTCAAATTTCAAATTCAAAATCACAAGAGAGAGCTGATAAATCGCCTGAGCTATTGATTTCGTCTCATCGTCTCTCTCACTCTCTCAGTTTCATCTGCAATGTCGTCTACCAGAAGAAGCACTAAGAGAAATCGGCCAGATCCACCGCAATCGCTGAAGAAGCCAACACCGAACGCAAAACTCCAGGACGATTTGGATCTCGATGTTTCTAGGTCCGTTTTCTCTCTTGTTTCTTCTCCGTTTCTTCTGGTTTTGGCTAAATTGTGACTCGCGATTATGTTTCCGTGTTGATCGTGCAGCGATTTCAAAGGACTCATGTCGGCGTTGCATCAAATCAGAGAGAAAGCTCAAGAGGATGGCCGGAAGAAGAAGGAAGAAAGCATCTCCAGGTGATATATCTAATATCTCTCTCCGTTACATGTTTCTCTCCGGTTAGTTTCATCTCCGACTACGGACTGTTTAGAAGAAACAGAGTTCGATACTACCGTAACCTTACATTTCGTTTACTATGCAATTATCGAGAAATCCATGGCGATCATAGGCATCGCAATCTTTGTTGCAGAAGATTATGTTAGTTACGATCGTTTCTTCTACTTGTTATCGTTGGTTCATGAACTAGTCTGGATCAAGTATCGCAAACCAAATATATCAACTAGTTATAGCCAGATGATGCTAAGGTGTTCGATCATTTGTTCTAGCTTTTGATATCGGTTGATCTGTTGTGAAAGTGGTTGTGGTATGTTCTTGTATCGCTTAAACTAGAAAGAAAATGTTTGATTGATAGATATGAAGCTCGTTTTGATTTCAAGAGATACAGGACGTTTAGATTTTCAGTCTTTTGTTCCTCAATTCTGAACTCGGTTGATTTCTCTCATTAGTCTTGGTATCTAGTGGTATGATTTTGTTATTTATTGTTCCAGAGAGACAAAATTATCTGAGGATTGTTTGCGTTCTTGCTTTTGATCGGCAGAATCAGTTTTCTCTGCGTGACAATGAAATAAACTCCATGGTTCTTGTGTAAGTTTTGGTAGCTGAATCTTGCTTTAATCCTTGTTTATTTTCTGGCAGTGTCTCCACTGAGGTAAAGTCAAAGATCGACGAGTTGAAGTCAAAACTTGAGAAAGAAAGGTAGGCTATCTTTGCTAAAATGAATTTCGGATCTTCCATAATTTGTGAAATGTTGGCTTGCTAGATAAGATATAAATGGAAGATTGCTGATGAACTCTGTCCTTGACTTGCAAACTGCAGGCAAAACTTTGCCAAAGCCTTTTCAAAGAGTTCAAAGGAGGTCTGAACAAAGATCCCAAGATGATATTTTAACATAATTGAGTCTTTAGAAAGGTAGAAGGATCTGACCTCTGATCCATATTTGCAGTGTGAGAATATCTTGAAGGATGAAACTGCCAAGTTTGAAGAGCTTCATCACAAATTCATGAAAGACAAAGCTGATTATCTACAGGGTTTAAAAGGTATTCTTTATATTTGCTCTTTGGTTTTGTCATCTCTTACTTTTAAAGTCAGTAGTGTAAGGTGTCACAAAGTGGGATATTACGAAAACTGAACATGTGTTTTTGCTTGGCAGACACTATCTCCAAGATTGAGGAGGACAAGGAGAGGCTCTATATGCGATATGAGCAACTAAGTAAGCCAACCAAGTACTTATCATGAGACCACTGTTATAAGATGGCAACACTTACTTCCACCTGTGAAATAACATTATAGGGAAGAAGGAGAAGACAATGATAGCGGAACAGGAGAAGTTCTGCACAGACAAGCTTGCTCAATTGGAAGAGTCTCTGAAGAAAAGGAAACGGGTAAATTATAATACCCTTACATATAATCTACATACTCTCCCTTTTATCATGTTATATGCCTGAACCGTGAATTCTTGGTGTGTTAGGATGACAAAACTTTCAGCATATTGAGGAAAACTCTCGGCTCTTTTCTGGAAAACGAAGCCTCTGATGAAGAATTCCCACCTGACGAGTAAAAGATTAACGTCTCTTCACTTGATGCTTAAAAGGTTACAAACCCTTTTACTTTGATCAGCCGTATCGTTCAGGTATTACAAAATATATATATATATATATATATATATAAGACTTTATAGCAGAAAACACCTCTCTCTGAAAAGTAGTGTTTCAAGACTTTGAATATTGTGAGCATTGCCTACTATGTTATCATTTCAAACTGAAGTTGAATTACAATGTTAGCTAAAGCTAACTTCTATATGCTCTTTAAAATGTTAGGTTTGTTGACTGAGTCATAAAAAGCGTACAAGTGTTGGGTGAAATTAAATAACTTATAGCACCTACAATGAATATGGATATTTTTAGTTGTAGTTAAAGCTTATCAAACACTAGCAGTTTCTAGCCAAACTTCTCCATCTATCTTTTCTTCACTTATCAAAACACAAGCCAACATTCCACAATGGTTATGGCTAGCTTATGGCGAATCTTTAACCCAAGTCATGGAGCTTCTAAACCACAGAAATTTCCTATTCACCATCATTGTTTACACTCTTCAATGTTTCCATTTGATTGCTTTGGTTGCTCTGAAATTAAGAGAGACTTAAGAGGGTACCACTGCCCTCAGTGCAAGTTCTATTTCCACAAGGAGTGCACCGAGTCACCCTCAGAGATCAATCACCCTTCTCATCCTTCACCACCCTCTCAAGCTCCGTAGGTGCGGACCACCAGGGTATAGTGATGAAAGTTGTCGCTTGTGTGGAGCAAAGCTTCGGCTTTTGGTTTATCATTGTTCCATTTGTAACTTTAGTTTGGACACTTCTTGTGCAAGGAAGCTCCTGATTCCTAGTGACTTCCCCAAAGCCCATGAGCATAGACTTCACCTCTTGGCTAAACATGTCTCCTTTGCTTGTGATGCTTGTGGTACAGTTGGCCATAGAGCTCCTTACTTATGTCATCAATGCAATTTCATGATCCATAGAGACTGCATTTTCTCACCGCGGATATCTCGAAGTTACTACATTGGCCCTGTGAAATTTGCGTGTGGAGTTTGTCGTCTTTGGTTAGATGGGAGGTATGGAGGATACGGCTGCTCAGCTTGCCCTGATTACGTCGTCCATTTGAGATGTGCAACAAGAGATTATGTGTGGGATGGAATGGAACTCGAAGGGGTACCCGAAGAAAAAGATGATACCGAAGATATCAAGCCATTCGAAGTGGTACATGACAAAGTAATTAAACATTTCAGTCATGAACATTTTCTCAAACTCAAAGACAATGGTGTTGTTTGTCATGATAAAATCCACTGCAGTGCTTGCGCTCTACCAATCTACTTTGATGCACATTACGAATGTTCGAGTTGTGATTTTGTTCTTTACAAGACATGCGCTACACAAGCATCCACTTACTCTACGACCAAACACTACTCCAAATTATGTTCTTATAACTTCTTCTATTGTTCTGTGTGTCAGAGGCTCTGCAGTGGTTTCAAATATGTATGTTGCAATGTCAAGATAGATGTACGATGTTGTTCAATTCAGGAGCCATTTGTCCATGAAAGTCATCCACATCCCTTAAGTAAGCTAAGGTTTGCGGTGCTTGTAATGAGCTTGCATCATCGGTGTTGAGTTGCGTTGATTGTGTCTTCGCATTGGGCTTGGACTGTGCCACTTTTCCGAACAAGGTAAAGCACAAATGTGACACACATTTTCTCTCTGTCTGCTTCGGAGAAAAGACGAGTGGGCAGTACTGGTGTGAGGTATGTGAAGAGAAAATCAACTCGAAAACAAGATTCTATACGTGTGAAGATTGCGGCTCCACTCTTCATATCGATTGCGTAGGGAATTTCACATTTTGGAGACCAGGATATACAGTATGTCCATATCACAGTACCAAGTCACAGTTGTTCCCAATGTTTTTGCAAATTGTCATATATGTTTTCGACGTTGCAAAGACACCTCAGGAATCATACATATCTCAGAGAAATATATTTGTTAATGTTTAGAAGACTATTTCAGATTCAGCCTTACACTTAGAAGTATTCAACTCTGGATGTGAGTCTTTGGGTTTGGGATCCTTTTCGACTCGAAACATAATAGCCAGAGCTAGAGCATTCTATAATAGATTAGATCTGGTCCCCATGAACTTTTGTAGAAGAAGAAAGGAATGCTATTTCAAAATAAACATATTTTTCTCATGAATTACAGCATGCCTCTTGATTTTACAAGAATCTCAACAAAGAAAATGTTAAAGGGAAGATGAGTTTTCACTTCCAGAGTTCTTCCATGGGGATTCCACGCTCTTTAGCAACATCGCGGAACTGTCTCATCTGTTGCACTGCTGCAAGAGTGGCTCTTGCATTGTTGAGAGCATTGTTACTTCCAAGCTGTTTCCCCAACGCATTCTCAACTCCTGCCATCTCTAACACAATCCTAACCGCTCCTCCAGCAATCACACCAGTACCTGGTGAAGCCGGTCTAAGCATCACCTTAGCTGCTCCATAATCACCCTCTGATCTATAAACAAAAACCCAATAACTTAAAACCAAACAAACCCTCTAATACATAACCAAAACACACACAAACCCTCCCCAATTGCTCCCAAAATGCTTAGCTCATGGCCTATGAAGACCTTTTTATTAACCAACAGCTTCTTCTAACCGTTTTGGCACAAAGCAAACATCAATCTCATTAGACAAGAATTCTGAATAACAAGTCCCATAACACCAATCCTTAAACCAAACAAATCATCACATCCAACACAATGCTAAGAAGACTAAAATCCCCAAATCTTAGTTCATTCGCCTACTGATTAACCAAAACCGATTCTTCTAAGCATTAAAGCACAGAACTTCACCTATGAGGGAAAGCAAAATACTTAGTCCAATAACACAAATCCTTAAAACTAACAAATCATCACACCCAACACACATGAACAATACGAAATTAGACTCAAATCCCAAAACCTTACTTCATTGCCAAGTGAGACTTTTTATCATCCAAAACCGATTCTTCCAACCATCAACACACATTACAACCATAAATTCCAAAACATTTTACCTGTGAGGGAAAGTAAGATACTTAGTCATAGGAACTTGAACAAGATTACGCCTTGCATCAATAGCAGATTTCTGAACAGCAGCAACAACTTCTTTAGCCTTAGCACAACCAACACCAACATTCCCCTGTTTATCACCAACAACAACAATAGCTCTAAACTTCAATTGCTTCCCTCCTTTAACAACTTTAGTAACTCTCCTAACTTGCACAACTCTCTCTTCAAACCCATCTCTAATCTTATTATCTTTCTTAGCTTTCCCACCAACACCTCCACCACTCTTCTTAAGCTTAGAATCCATCACATATATATCTTTCCCAAGCAAACTCTCACCACTATACGCTGGACCATAGAGCTCCTCATACGCCGTGGCGATCTCTGCCTCTGTTTCGTCAGTTCCTTCATCGAAATAAGGAGGTGGGACGAAACCTTCTGGAGCAACCGGAGGGTCGAATACGACATTTGCGGTTATTTCTGGTGTTTCGTCTTCGAAGAAGAAAGTTTCGATTTCGTTTGATGAGGCTTTGATTAGAGTGAGAGATGAGGAGCGGCGGTTGAGGAAGGAGGAGAAGGAGACGATTGGTTTTGCGGAGGAGATTCGAGAGGAGGTTCTGTTGTGGAGGGAGAGAGAAGAGAGTGAAGAGAGAGCTGAAGCTGTCGCCATGGAAATGGAGATTTTGGGATGAGGAAGTGAGAAGAATAGAGCAAAAGGCTTATCCAGCAAAGTTATAATTACTTCTGGTTTTTACAAATTGGCCACAATATATTTTTGCAGTAACGTTTCAACCCTCGTAGTTTTAAATTTACAAAACTAACCAAAGCCTTGACTAAAATGTAAGATAGCAGAAGGATTTTAGTGTCTTTTGAACACAATCTTACTATTTTTTTTTTTAAATTCAGTCGAAATCACTAGAATAGTTCTAAAATTTTGCAAAACCAAATCTTTCAAAATGTTTGGTAGAGTAATGTGTATATTTTGTTTTGGACACTTTTTGTTTGGAATGAGCAGAGCATGTACATCCATAGTGTTCTTAACTATTCACCAATCACATTCTTACATTTATCTCTTTCCACCACTCACATTATTTCATTTAAAACATTTTTCTCTTTCTTCTACCTCCATCCACCACTTTATCTCTTTTCATCAATCACATTCTTTCATTTTAAGAACACTCTATCTCTTAAAGTTCTCATTTAACAACTTTAAGAACACCTCTCTCCACTCATCTCCTCTTTTAACTCAAATTTTAATAATTTTATATTTAAAAACACTTCATCCCTCTTCCTTTTTATCTCTTTCCACCAATCACATTCTTTTATTTTGAGAACACCTCCTTTAGCCCTTTGCTCACTCCCCATTTATGGCCCATTAAAGTTTCTTCAAAACCTAGGCTATAGTGATGGTTTTTTGTTTTTTTTTTTTAATTTTTTGGGTCAAAAACCTATAGTAATGGTTAACGACGACGATAAATCACGAGGATAAAGTTACGGATGCATCTTAGATAAGGTCACTAATCTTTAGAAACGAGAGATCAAGTAGGGTAACATAGATGAGTGATAAAATAATACTTACAACAACAAAAAGTTAATTTTTAGCTAATTTCTACTTTAAATTTTTTGAAAATGTGACATTGGTCTTTGTGGATTCAATTGTATATTTACTATCATGGTAAAATATATGTGTGCTTGCGGATTAGTAAATTCCGTTAAACTTGATCATAACACACGAATCCATGACATTTGAGACATGCGAATGCATCAACGTGTGGATGCGAGACAGTTATTTGCAGCATACTTACTCTCATGTTTTATGCCTTTCATTTTCCCATGACCCATACGATAAATGAATTGAATTGATCCATTAATATCACGTACAAGAAAGATAAGATTAGTATAGAGATCGAAGGTGTTTTGTCCCCCATAAAGATAGATTAGAATCGATTCCCTTAAGGTAAATAATTGGCACTACACTAACACTATTAGTCTAAAATAATTTACATGTAGCAATCAAAATTTTGCCTCGTTAATGATTCGGCAAACATAAACGATAATTTAAGCACAGATTGGAATTTACTAAAATTAGAGTTAAAGTGGGACAATGGGTTGGAAATGCCTTGTCATTGATTTTAAAAGTAAAGCCTTGTCATTGATTTTAAAAGTATGCTTTGCAAATTAAGGTGACCAAAAATAAATGAATGTAGGACAAACGGCCCCCACTGAGAATTTAAAACTAACGTTGCTCGTTTCTGTCACGTGGGAACTGTGAACATTCCCCCCCCCCCCCCACCACCACTTCTCTTCTAATTTTTTCTCAAAAAACTAGAATATTTTACAAGGGAACTTATTGCAAACGTGTCAACAAAAATCTACTTATAAATTTGCTAACGTAACAAAAAGAAGCTTGTGATAATATTGGTTAAAATATAACTGTCTGTATAAGATAGTTTTGTTGAACTAAATTATTATTTTTTTATTTTTAAATTGACATGGTATCTCACTATCTCCGGACTTGTTGAGTTAATTCTACCTTAGCTACACTTATTACCTGAAAAAAAATTAGAGAGTTTCTATACGAACCAATCATAATATACTGTCGAATGAATAGTAGAAAATGAAAAAGAAGAGAAGGACTGAAGGAGAATGAGATGCTGAACAAAAGATATACAATCAAAATTGAGAGGCAGTACAATAATGTGAAGTAGTGTGTCGACAGCTGACGACTCTATTGCCCTATCTTGACGTTAATATTTTCACAAAGTTTTATTCTTGCCGATATTTTCAGCTTAAATTAAGATGTAGAATGCATAAAAATTTTCAAAAAAAAATTAAGATGGTAATCTCACTTCGCTCTAAGATCATTAGCTATGTACATTTTCTTAGATACTGCTTTATAAGAGGGTATACCTTAATTATGTCATTTTTCAATGATTTGAAAAAAAAAATGAACTTTATTTCATGAAGATTCGTCATGTGTTAATATATATATTCATCATGTGGATTTATGTCAAATATCAAATTCCACCAAATATTGATCTTCTTTATTAGTTACTGTAAACACTTCATGTGGCCAAAAATCTAACTTTCTCTATAAGTCTCGAGATTATTTTAGGTTTCGGTTAATTATTATCCGGTCATGAAAAAAAAGATTAGTGTTACAAATATTTATATTTAAACGATGTGAAAAGATTTATCATCTAATATTTAGGAGTTGTATTTGATATGCACTATTAAAGAATCATACACAAATTTTGTTTCAATTTCAAAAGTTGATTCTTTAATAGTGCATATCAAATACAACTCCTTTTTTAATTTGGATTTTTGATTTATTGATTCGATTCTTTTTATATCAGTGTCATGGATCTCAAATTCAAATTATGCTTATGTGTACTATGACTTTTACTCAGATGAGTTTAAAAAGTCTGCGTAATATTTTATTGAGAGATTTGTAACACCTTATGTAACCAAACTAATGGTGATGTATGAAACTTTAATGTCGGACTAGAATTAATTTCAGGGTTAATTAGCTAGATAAAGAAAACATGGATTGATTGTGAAAATAGTAAACTGATAGTTTTGTTTCGTAAATGGTAAAAGGAGGGGACAAGATATATAAGTGTCCCCTTAGCCTCTCAGAGACATAAAGCAAACCTTTCCATAGCTTATATCATTTGTAAACGGTAAACAATTTTAGCGGTAGAAATAGAAGTGTTAAATATTTGTTTGGACGTTAAAAATCTTTTGGAAAACACCACACTTAGCTATGTCCTAATCACTTTTAATTGTTTGTTTTTGTACGTATGATAACTTACTCTCCAATGGTCGATCAGAAGAACACATCGAAGAACCCGAATTCGAGTCGTCAAGAAAAATAACAAAAAATCTACACAAATGCTAATCAATCAAAAATGATAAATTAGTTTTTAAGTATTGAAAACCCTCAATATTTTTTCACAATTTAAAATGATTGTGCTACTTTTACCGTTCAATTATGCTAATATGTCTTCATATTACATATTACCAATTGAAAGACAAATATATTCAAGTTTGGACCATCCTTATATGTGCACTTCTGGCTTCGTGGCCCCGACGACTAACTTGATTGATCTTATCATCTACACGAAACAAGAATTGAAATTGTAAAATTAATTAAGTGGTGGCCCTATGCTATAAAATCGAAAGAACTTCTCTTTGTAACCAAATATTATTTTTACGAGATATTTATGTGCAATTCCTCACCAATAAATTTTCTATAAATTATTTCTTGATCCCCAAAGGATACATGTGATATACAAAAATAATAGAGCACTAAAGCTTGATCGTATATTTTTTTTTTACCCGACATGCTAAGTATATATTTTTTTTACCTTAGGACATGAAGAGAACAAAAAAAAAATGAAAATTTTGTGGTCCAACAACTTAAGCACCTAAGATCCTTCCCCACTTAAGTTTTGGGGCTCCTTTACTTCTCTTCCAATGTTTACTTCCTCTTCTTCTTCTTCTTCTTCTTCTTCTCTTGTGCCAGTTTTCATGTGAGAGAGAGTTGAATTTTGCAAATGAGTATGAGAAGAAGCAAAGCAGAAGGGAAGAGGAGTTTAAGAGAAATGAGTGAGGAAGAGGAAGAAGAAGAAGAAGAAGAGGAAGAAGAAGATGAGGACACTTTTGATGAAGAAGAGACTTTGGAGAAGAAGCAGAAAGGTAAAGTTACAAGTAGTAGTAGTGGCGTTTGTCAGGTTGAGAGTTGTACTGCAGATATGAGCAAAGCCAAACATTACCATAAACGTCACAAAGTCTGCGAGTTTCATGCCAAAGCTTCTCTTGTTCGGATCTCTGGTCTTCACCAACGTTTCTGCCAACAATGCAGCAGGTAACATCTCTGTCATCTTTTTTCAAACTCCTGCAACAAACCAGGATACAAGAAAAAGATATATGAGACTTTTTTAACTTTGGTTTTTAAGGTTTCACGAGATCGGTGAGTTTGATGAAGCCAAGCGGAGCTGCAGGAGACGCTTAGCCGGACACAATGAGAGAAGACGGAAGAGCACAACTGAATAAAGATGGTGAAAGGTCCGAAATCTCGATTTGAAGGTTAATGAAATAGTCTTTGCTTGCTCTCTTCTGTCAGTCTCTTTTACCTCCTTGTAATCCTCTGTTTGTCTATCTCTGTTTCTCCATATTGCCTGCAATCAAAGCTATCTGCTAAACCTAAGACATGATAAAATGCATTGAGAATAAGTAAATGCTTGAAGGAATAAATGTAAGACCGTTTAAACTTAAGGAAATGTTTATTTAAGCCATTATCTAAACTAAACCAGGAATCTGTATATGTTTTGCGATCAACATATGAGGAGACAGATCTAAAAAGCTAAAAATAAATAAAAAAATCTGGGAGACACTTTTGATTCTTGAGATCTGCAAGTTCTGTTACAAGAAAGCTTATCAAAATCCGAGGCAAATGCAAGATCGTAGTAGTGGTTCTAAGGTATGTATATCGGACCAAATAAATTAGATTTGAAAACTAATGCTAGTCACGTTTGATTCCCAACATTTTCACTGAGAACTCCCAAGCAACGATTGCTGCTGCATTAGCAGGGAATGCTCTCACGATCGTTGGACCCAAACCTGCATAACATCCCTTGAGTCCAGCCCTCTTGTGAATCTGCAGACATGATTTAACATAATGTCAAAAAAACTATTTCATACACTCTTTGTATATGTGTTTAGATTCACATAGGCAAGGCAAAATCAAAGTGGCTGACCGACCGAGCTCAACACTTTAAAAGGGTTTCTCTCGGTAGCTTTGTCTGGTGAGGTCTGGATAATGGTTTTAGCTACATCCAAAGGCAAAATAGCTGACCAGCACTGTATCATAGAAAGAGAAGTAATATTCATATAAACTTGATAACAACATTTTTCATAACAGAGTTCATGAAACACAGTAGAAAGATTCTTACAGCTATGCCTCCAAGACCACCAGTGAAAACTCCTATCCCCATGTCAACCAAGTAACCATCTTTCAGCTTAGAATCCTCCAATTTCGAATGGATGTGATACCGTAAGTACTCATAGACAGTAAAAAAGACAGCATTTCCAACACATTCTCTTAATAATGTTGCTGAACCACCACGAAAAATACCTGTTACCTGAAAGACATCCACATCAACCTAATGTTTGATTCTAAAGTAAAATATTTTTTGCAACAAAAGTTTCTCACCCCTTCATTTTTAATGGTCTGAACGGCACAATCAAGAGGACTATTGTATCTACGAAAGTTAGGAACCAATGAATCCGTTCCTTGGATCTGCATTCTACACTGAAGAAAACAGTGAATGTCCCATAAACTCCATGGAAACCATCAAAGTTAATAATTGTGGGGAAAGAAATGGTACTCTGGAGAACCCACCTTTACTAGCTCTGTTGGACATAATACAAAACTAATAATAGCTCCACCAAACATAGCAGATGGAACAATTATCTCTGGTCGTGGCCCATCATCTGGCAAAGTTCCCTTTACAATAAAACCAAAAAAAAAAAAAAAAAGCAAAACATGAATAATTAAGATATTTGAAACTAAGGTGAAAGATCATTCGACCACCAATGTTACCCGCAAGAACAGCTTTGCCTGGGAATATATGCCAAACATCAATGAACTTTCAAAGGCCATTCCCAAAAACGACGATGTTGCTCCCCTGTAGAGTCCTTTGACCTAACATTGATTTCAAGTCAGCAAAAAAAAAAATGTAATGATGGAGATCTAGTAAGTTTCCATTGACACTGAAAAATCTAGACTTTCTAGAACTACATTAGTTAGCAAGATGTTAGAGTCTAGGAGACATAAGAAGAGAAGAAGGAAATATACTCCTTCAGTTTGCAGGATCCTTGAAGCACAATGCAGCCCGTTTTTGTATCTGAGGCCGTGCACATCTGTATTATGTTTCTGAAGTTTCACCTGACAGAAGAAACAAAAGACAAAACTATTACCTCCTAAAGAGAAATATAAGAACATGAGTGATGCCAATCCAGTGATAAACTATTGAAAATGGTTAAAACCAAAACAAGAAATGATTTGTAAACCTACAAAGATCATAAGCAACAAACTCAAATAAGTCCCAATATCATCATCAGAACCATCATTGACATATATGATGTATGATTTTCAATCTTCTTTGCTCAAAGATAGTTTAACCATTACCAAAAACTAAAGTAGAGTAACAGAGATGCTTGTATTCCCAAAAACAAAAATAGGTAACACATATTGTAGAACAGTTTCTCACACCAATGCAATTCGTAATAAGACCAAACCACATGAGCAAAATTCAGCAGCTGAATATGGATTTCATGTCTGAAGCACCTCAATTGGAAATCGAAACACATAAGATCCACTTGGTATAAACACAGAATTGACCAAAAAAATCGAAAATTGGGATTGAAAAATGAGTACCTTGACGGTGTCGAAAGGGTGGCCGACGGCGACAGTGGCGAGACCAGCCATCATTCCGGCGACATATTCCTTGTAAAACCCCTCTATCATCGTCGTCGTATTCCTCTCTCCCATTCCCACCACGCCACCGAACAGAAGAAGAAGACTTCACTATACAAAGTTATGTTTTTTTTTTTTGCTTTCTTCTTTCTATAAAAACAGTTCTGATTTCTTAAAATACAAAGTGGAAACAGTACATCCGTAAATTCAAAATTTCATATCAAATTTTTTCTTTTTTCTTCTAAATACACAAATTATGATGCAAATTACATTTGACTTGAGTGATAGTTCCCGTCTAATTATGAAATTTTTTTTGTTTTTCGTCTAATTGTGACATAACTTGTTAGTTTGTGTTAAAAGCTAATTAAACAGAAATTAGAAACTCGACTCTAGCTTAGCTTAGATACATTCTTGACTCATGTCATTGTCAAACCCATAATGTAAAATCCGAACCCAATATCATCAAACAAAACTGGCCATAGATCCTTAGACCAAATATAAGATTAGAATGAGAAATTTGGTGACATCACAACATACCGATGATTCTAAATTCTCTTTGTTGGATTTTTTAGATCAATCTGCAAAACAAAAACATTCATGAGCTTCCTCTGCTCAAGATTCTTGATAGCCTTTTTTGTTTCTCTAGCTCTAGTTTAGCCCAAAAATATTTCTCTAGACATTTGTTTATATATAATTTCGGTGCACTTAAGGTCAAGATCGCATTAAACCTTTGTTTTCAATCTTGCGAACATTCTTTAAATTGATTCCGAGTCTTGCGGTTTATACCAGTTATGGGAATTCGTTTTTCCTTAGTTCGATTCCGACTTTTTTTTTTGTTAAAGGTTTAATTTCGATTCCGACTTTTGGTTCCAATTTTCCTTTATATTGATCAAACCTAAAGCGGTTCACTACAACTTAACACCATCACAGAACTTGGCCTGTTTAACATTTAAGATAGTTCTACTACTGTATATAGATTAAAAATAAAAGATTGTTCTACTACTTGGTGAAAAAGAACAACTTATTTATTCATCACCAAAATTATTACAAGAGTTCCCACTATTTAAAACTATTTCGTCCCTAATTACATAAGAGCTACTTAAAACTTATTCTAGTTCCGAGTCATTGAGTCATTTTTCATACTGCAAGAACATTTGCCAAAGGCCCAAAGATAAGAAGCTATGTTCACATTGTTATGGACAAGTGTGAGACTTGTAAAAAGATACAGAGTCATTTTCAACTAGGATTTTTTTATAATCATCATTCAAATATACAAAAATAATCAAAACTAAAACAAAATTTTGAAAACTATTTTTATTTTTACCAATTACATTTTGGTTTTAAATGGTATAATTCACTATATTTCAAAATTTGTAAAGAATCTTATGTTAGTATTGAATTTATAAAATATATTTAATCTAGGATAATTCAGCATTGTTGTAAGATTTCTATACTCTAATAGAAAATATAATTATTTTACTTTTAAATTACATAAGTATGTCCCAGCAGGATAAGTTATAAATAATAGCAGAGCCCAACTACATCCAAAGATATTTGCTTGTTGACACAAAGAATTCATCTAACCATGGTTAAGTTATTGTTAAATAATGATATGATTGAGAAACACTAATCAACCATAGGTTAGTAATATGATTGAGACTCACTAATATCAACCATAGTTAAGTTAAATTCCGCTATTGTTTATCCATTATGCCAACCATAGTTGAGTTAAATTCCATCGTTACATATCATACATATCAACTACCGAACAGTAGAATTATTATTACAAGAGACAAGAGAACGCATCACCACCTTTAAAACCAACACAGATGGTGGAGATCTAACGGTTACTAACAAGAAGACATAAAGGTCGCGAATACAGCCAAAACAGACACGTGGCAGAAAACTCCATCGACTTGGTTCAACGGTGCTTGCTCCTAGTATCGTCGCTGTATAGCCTGCGGATCACAACGTCAAACATATCTTAGATCTCATCTGAACCGTCCGATCGGATAATAATTACAAAGAGTAAGTACGTACCAGTCGTAAGTGGTGGGAGAGTTGGGGTGAGAAGGCTTGTCGAAGAGGTTTGTGCCCATTCCTTTGGTGGCTATGTTACTTCCGGGATGAAACACACTTCTCCATACGTTCTGCTTACTCACCGATCCTGGCGTCGTCGGAGTTCCAGGACTCCCCGCCGCCGCCGCCGCCGCCGGCGAAGTCTTGCTGCTGCTCCCTTCTCCTACACCTTCCATTATCACACATACATGAGTTCATACAAATATCTATTTAGTTGACAACAAACAAAACATATATAACTATAAGCAAGTGTAAAGTAAATCTATATATACCTTTGATGTCAATGGGTAGGGCGGTGATCTTATCGCGGAGGCGGCCAAGGCCATGCTCCGGCTTAGGTCCGGCAACAACTTCATCCCACATCTTTCTTCTTTCTTCTTCTCTGTGTGTGTTTTGAGTTGATTTTGCAAAAGTGTCAAGTGTGAAGTATTGGTAGATCGAGCTTAGCTCATTTATAGACCCATATTTAAAACTATTTCTGAAAATATCTTTTCTTTTATTTTTGTCTCCTATCGATAGTGATAGACAAGAATCAATTAGGAATAGAAGCAAAGAAAATTTATGCATTTGCACAACACAGAATTTTCGTTAAAATGAAAATGCTTTTAGCCAAAAGTTATTTTACTTTGTCATAAAATAACATGCTATGTTTTTTAAACAGTGTGTTATTTACTTATTTATTAATATGCCATGTAAATTTTATGTCATTTTAATATAACATACAACTTCCAAGGCGTCAGCTTAGAATAAAAATACACTTACCTTGCAAATTAGGATGCGAGAAAACCAATTTTAAATGTATAGTCATAACAAATATACGAGACCTTAATTTTAAAACTAATGTTATAAATAAAAAAGGTAACCATGTTAATCAGAATACGATATGGATAAGGACGAAGAGTCATGACTCATCAAGTGGGACCCTTCTTTTTAAAGTATCCTAACTCCAAAGGCTTTCGCGGAAAAGTATTAGTATAAGAAAACAAATACTATATTTAATAATTTTAAATAAAATATTACGAAATTTTTTTCCTTGAAAAAATATTTTTTTTTTATAAGGGTTTAATCCTTTAAGATATTGGTATTTGGATTCTGTTAAAATGCCTGACTACTTTAGCGGATATTTTACTAAATAGCTTTCTTCAAATCCACCATAGAAAATTTTTCATCTCTACCACCAGTATTGCTAAACATGGTATAAAATCCAATTGAGCTAATCACTAATAAATCTGGTTTTATACGAAAACAAAGTCAAGATAATAGAGAACGTACCTCAACATTATTGTGCTTCCAAAAGCAACCACTCTCCGGTCACATTACAATGAAATAATCTTTCTAAGGGTGAAAAAACTGTTCTAACCATAAAACCAAGCTGTGAATAGTTTTACAATGTATACACAATTCCTCCACGAAGCTCCACTTCCAACCTTTTTCCATTATTGGTTAAGGACAACAAATGGAGATCCAAAGAATTTAGTTTCTAAGTTAACAAATACAAAAAAATCTAAACTGAGGAAAATAAGGATGACATCATTTACAAGAATATCATTAGTTTGCCCTCATGCCACCAATCTACCATACAAGTGGCTTCTGATTTGATACCTTAGGGTTTACCATACTTTTCGACATACCCCTGCAAATGAACAAAGGAATTGTCATCAGATTAATGCAATACTTACTACTTTAAGTATCATTTTATTTTAGGCTAGGAAACTCACCTCCACAAGCTTCACAATTTTGGTTGAAGACAAACTAAGATATTGCTCGATCAATTCGGTGTCAGTTGGCACCTGACGGAACTGGACAGCAGTGCTGACTACCTTCTCAGTAGCTTTTTTAACTACCAAGTTATGCACATCTTTGCTAAGACGACCATCACGCCACAACGGTTTCACCATTTCTTTAACGGTTTCCACAACTGCAGTCCGGAATTGTCTCATTACTTTCATTCCTGCATCTGACCTCACTTCACCATCTATCTCATCTGATTTCAGCGTCTTTTTATACGAAGATCCATCACTTCTGTGCCAAGAATCAAGCCCTGCAGGTTTGTTTCTTTTCATAACAACTCTGTTCTCTGCAGCTGCTGCAGAAGAAATCTCTTTGCTAGGTGTTGTTGTTGTGTCATTTTGATCAACCACTGACGTAGCCACCCCTTCCACTACTCCATGCGCTTCCGAACTCCTTCTGGCAAAAGTTTCTTGGTGTTGATTTTGACTGCATGAACTGCTTTTGTCATCATTCTTGCTTTCCCGTGGTTGAGGACCACTAGTAGAATCACCATCTTTCTGCTGACGGGAATTTTTCCTCGTGTGTTCTCCTTTACTTGACAACGGAGAATTAAGAGATTTGTCTCCTAGATTCTCTACATCCGTGAAAGGATCGTAGAGGGCATCAGACGAGGGAAGTATATAAGGTGGAATTGTGAAAGATGCTTGAAAAGGTTCAGAAGGCTCCCAATCATTTGAAGAAACTTTCTTTTGATCGCTAGTAGTGTTGCCTTCAGCATCTTGATCAGATGAAACAGCTTTCCCATGCGGCGTTGTAAGTGATCCAGATCCATATATACTATTCCCACTTTCAGAATGCCCCATGGTAGAAGCACGCTCATTCATAGGAACAGAACTTAGCAATGATCCTGTCCAGGCTGGTCCAGAAGATCCCATTTCTGTTTTTATATGGGAACTGAGACAAGGTCTATGCTCAGGAATAAAGCTGCTTCTCAATGTGAAGGCATTGCTGTTATTCATAACCAGAGACCTGTTGTCAAAGACATCAGGACCACACGTTTGCTTCAAACTCTCTCTTCCCATGTTTTCAAATGAAGACATATAGCGCATCTCGTTCATGGATGGGAAAACTCTATGAGAACCTGGGGGATTCACGAAAGACATGGACGGGAAAACTCCCTGAGAACCTGGGAGATTCACGAAAGGCATGGACGGGAGAACTCCCTGAGAACCAGGGAGATTCACGAAAGACATGGACGGGAAAACTCCCTGAGAACCTGGGAGATTCACGAAAGATATATCCTGTCTGGTATGCAAAGAGATCTTGCCATTTTCGTTTAACTGGGAAACTCTTACACCTTCTTTGTTCTCCAATGTTCTTCTTTCTGAATGATCATAAGTAAAATAAATTATTGGGAGATTCATAAAGAGAAACTAAACTCCTCCAAAAAGTATTCAAACGACCTCTATATTGTTGGAACTTCCTACACGTATGATCACTAACATCACAATCTTCAAAAGGATAACTATCTCATAGGACAACCTACCTTCATTAGACTGGATACCACTGCTTCCAGCCATGTTATTTTGCGCTTGTTGACTAGTGCCATTTGAATTCTCTTTCGCATGAAGAAACCTGCAGGAGCTCCCTTTGTTACACCACCCTTTAGCAAAAAACTTGCAGAGAAGAGCTGCACGTTTCGGTTCTGGTTCGTTCCCTCCACCATCAGGGGTAAAGCTTGTTGGCATTATACTTGGAGCAGGAAATCTGAGAACCGAATCTGTCAGTATAAAAACTTCAAAAATGCAAATATCAGAAGGTCAATAACCACACTATACACTAACTAACCTCCTACTTAGTTTCAGTAAAACTTAAGCAGAAAAGTTTGCCATACCTTGATGAAGTGCCTTTATCTTCAGCTAAAGCTTGTTCCTTTATGATTTTCGATTGCTCATCTGAATGTGTTGTTACAGAAAGAGACATTAAGTCAGAACATAATACCAAAACTGCATGTAGAAAGAACAAAAATTGGGCCAAAGATTATACAAGAACAGTACTGCATTCGCCTAATTCATATAAAGCCACAATTTTTACAAGAGAGCTTCAGTGAAAATCCAATTGCATGACATCTCCAGTCTTTGAACCTCTTCAGCAGAGCTGAATCTAGTCAATTTCATAATTCTTTCTTTCTTCAATAACAAAACTTAAACCAAAACGATGCATATAGATTCTCTCCTGCTACCAATCCTAATTCATCAATTTGGAAGAGGTAATTCCAATTTCATCAATAAATTTACAAACTTGACACAATTATCAACAACACTGTGTAACAATCACGAAACCAAAACTAACCGTTCTGGGAATTGGGAGCTTGAATTGGTTTAGCAAGCAATTCAGATGCTCCTCCAATTGTATGTTCATCTTTTGCCGCCGCTTCTATATGTACTTGCACCTTTTGCTCGACCTCATCATCGTCAATGTCCATGTCGGAATCAGACATCTCGAAGCCTGTAATAGCACGTCTTGGGCGAGGGAAGTGATAATATTGCGGTGTGATCGGGACGGAGCTCGGACGAGTCTTGAGGCCTCCTGATCCCTGAGATACGTTTGGTAACGACACCACCATTGATACAAGACCGTACTAGTTTTTATATGATGGGCCTTCCTTAATATAAAGGCCCATACTATATTCCAAATATTTACTGCGGTCAACTTCGCCATGTTTTCCTTTTTTGGGGTTTTCCATTTTTTTTTTTCAACAGTTTTCCATTTTTTATAATCGATCAAAGTTGTTAGGTAATGGAGAGTTTTTTAAAAGATATCACATTAACCTTTTTTTACATTAGGTCTAGCACAAGTGTTTAAGGATCTTGTTCCGGTGAGTCATTTTCACTCTCTCATTAATAAATTAGAAAGAAAATTAAAATAAAGGAATCATGAAATAATCTTTATAGATTTATTAATGGATTATAAATATTTAATTAAAACTTGCTTTTAACAAATAAATTAAATTAAATGATAAAGTAAAATTTCATCGCTCTAAAATGTTATGATGTATCTGAAGAACACATAAATTACTCAACATGTGAAGCAACTGATAGAATCACTGAAGGTAAAGTCAAATAAGATAAAACGTGGCACCATCTTCTGTCCTATAACTTATTTATATTATTTGTTCAAAGTATTTAGATCCATTAATATTACTAATTTAAAATTTAAATAAAATGGTTTTAATCAAAATCTTTGTGTGGTCATAAACCCTTAACTCTATAAAGGCTTCTGAGACAGTTACATCAGATTCGAAAACCTAGAGTATCTTTTTTGTACACTTATGAAGACAAACAGAAAAAATGGAGGAAGATGATAAATTTTATCAAAGATTTTTGATAAATAGGTGAAATTAATTTAGTAAAAATCATTACCTTTCGTCTTCCTAATGCTATATTATAACCAATTTTATTTTTCCTATACACCAAGATAGTAGACAACAACTACAACTCACTTATCGAAGCATGGAAATTTGAAGAAGGTTCATCTTTGATGACAATTATTTACATGTTTTCCTATCTACATCTGGAAAAGCCTCAGGTTTGATAATTCTTTACTTTTTCCTTTTATAAAATTTGGTTTAAAAATCATATTCAATAAGGATATTTTATTTTACCAATAAAAAATTCAACATCTACAGGAACATGAATTTTTTAGATCAACTGCTATAATGGAGATAATATCTCGAAAAGGATGGTATTATTGCATTTGTTCAAAATGTTACAAAAGAATCAAAATGGTGGAAAATAATTTCATATGCAACTCTTGTGATGAAACCACATCTACACTTATTGTCAGGTAAATATTAAGAGAGTAATAATTAATAATATTTTATATATAATATAATACAATTGATAATGATTAATGTTTCTTTTCAGATTCAAGCTAACCATAAAAATTAATGAAGAAACTGATCAAGGAAGTGTTGTTATTCTTGACCAAGATGCTACAAAACGTAACATATTGTTGGCTGAAGATTTAACTACTTTTAAGGTACATTTATGTTAAATTTATTAAAATATATACAAAAAATTACTAAATTTGGAGGAAGTTACTAATATTAAACATTATACAATGCAGAAGTCAAATCCTATTAATGCTAAATCACAACATTTTCTACCTCCATGTTTGCGACCGCTGATTGCAAAAAACTTTGTTTTTCACAAAAATCCAATGCTCTATAAAAAAACTGAAATTAGTCAAGTGTTAAAAGGATTATAAAAATGATTTTTATTATCCTGCCGCGCGGGGTTGGTTCCTAGTTATTTGTAATGGAATTAGATTAACTATTTCTAATGATGACAAACAAAAAAAAAACTAGAAGGGACTAGAGAGCAAATAAATGGTAATTGGTTTTCAAATAACTTACGAATAATATGCAAGTAATTAACAATTAGCAAGTAGGGTAATAAGATAATACTTCATATGATTTATCTCTCGTGTATGCTTACCTTGTTGTAATTTTGGCCGTTTTTTGTTTTCGTTGTCATTGTAGCCTTTCGTTATAGATTTGTGGTATTTCTGCTTATTTTGTCCTTCCTGTAATTTCTCTCACAATTTCAAAAATGATATAAATACTTATCATGTTTACCATAAAAAAAAACAGACCATGTAGCAAATATCCCTAAAATTCAACACATCGTAAATTCGTAACCAAGTCCTAACCAAAAAAAAATGAAAGAGAACCGATTGAAACCGAGAAAAACGTGAAGCATAGTGGCGCAACTATTGCACGTTAACTCCATCACTATGTAAACCCTAAGAATCTTCCGGCACTTTCGTACTTTGGTAAAAAAAAAAAAAACTAATAATCCTTGATCCGCCGCCGGCTAATTTTTGATGGCGGACCAATCTTTAGATATCCCCAACACTCTGTCGTCGGAAATGGAGGCTGTTTCTATTGCATCAAGTCAGGCATCTTCTTCAGCCACTGGATTACAGTGAGTTTCCTTTACCCGCCATCAATTTTTCAGTTTTGCTCTTCGATAACAATGGATTGGATTATTTGATCTCTCCTGCGGCTCTTACTTTGTGATAGATAGATATTAGAGTGAACAAAATTGGAGCTTTTCCCCTTTTTCTTCCGGCTATATCACTTTTCAAGTATGAATTTTTAAAACTTCAATACTCCAATTTTGGATTTAAAACTTTTTATAATTCTCCAGGATGAGCGAAGAGGTGGAGAAGAGATACCAAATTGTTAGGAGCATTGGTGAGGAATGCATACAAGAGGAAGAGCTGAAGAATCTTCTTGCTAAGAAGGCTGCTCCGATTTGCTATGATGGATTTGAACCTTCAGGAAGAATGCACATTGCTCAGGTCTGTTATCTCTTGAGGTGTTTTAGTTAACTTGTGGTTTATTCCATTGCTTTATGTGGGAAGCTTCGGCTAATCCGTTTCGTGCTGTTGTTTCTTAATAGGGAGTGATGAAGGTCATCAATGTGAACAAAATGACTTCAGCTGGTTGCAGAGTGAAAATTTGGATTGCTGATTGGTTTGCTCAGTTGAATAACAAAATGGGCGGTGACTTGAAGAAGATCAGAGTTGTTGGAGAATATTTCCAAGAAATATGGAAGGCCGCTGGGATGGACAATGATAAAGTAGAGTTTTTGTGGTCCTCTGACGAAATTAATGCCAAGGCAGACAAGTACTGGCCTCTTGTGATGGACATTGCTCGCAAAAACAAACTCCCTAGAATCTTAAGGTTACTTTTCTTTTTATCTTCTATATGTTTGGGTCATGGCATTTATGTGAGGGAAATGATGGGACCTGAATGAGTATGTTTCTTGTCCTTGCAGGACTGTGACGATCATGGGACGAAGTGAGACCGATGAACTGAGTGCTGCTCAGATCCTTTACCCATGCATGCAATGTGCAGATATTTTTTTCCTGGAGGTACTTTTATATGTATTTTGGATGTATTTGTCTTTAGTTAAGGCTTCTCTTGCTCATGAACTGTCTTTGGATTTTGTTGCTAGTTACTTGGAATCGAGAATTTAGCTTTACCTAAGCAGAACACCTATTATATTGTTGAAAAAACACATGATAAAAGCTCTGGGATAGAAAAAAAACCGTAGATGATTGGCAGATATTGTTGATGTATATAATTGATTTTTACACAATGTAATGTTTACCTTATATGTATCTCGCTCTGAGTTATGTGATTGATTGATGGTAAAACGTTTGTTTTACATCTGTAGGCTGATATTTGCCAGCTTGGGATGGATCAAAGAAAAGTAAACGTGCTAGCAAGAGAATACTGTGATGACATAAAGAGGAAAAACAAACCGATAATCTTGTCGCACCGTATGCTCTACATTTTTCTATTAGACTTCTGTTATGCCACGTATTTCCTGGTGTAGCGTTGTTTATCATCATTTAGCTGTAACTACTTGCAGATATGCTTCCTGGTCTCCAACAAGGACAAGAAAAGATGTCCAAAAGTGATCCATTATCTGCCATCTTTATGGAAGATGAGGAGGTAAATGTAACTTAGCCAATTTTCCAAGTTTTACAAAAGTAGAGAGGGGCTTTAAAGTTATTGACTAGTTTTGAAGGTATTGTCATCCTCAGGCTGAAGTTAATGTAAAGATCAAGAAAGCTTACTGCCCTCCAAAAATTGTGCAAGGCAATCCATGCCTTGAATACATCAAATACATTATTCTACCGTGGTTTGATGAGTTCACAGTTGAGCGAAATGAAGAATATGGCGGTAACAAGTGAGTTTTTACTATTTTTTGCTCAGTTTCTGGATTTTATATCCAATTTGGATTTGCTGTAATCCTATTTCCTCAGTATATATATCACTAAAATGGTGAAATTCCCCTGCTGTGGAATTTTTTCGAAATGTTAGGACCTACAAAAGATTTGAGGAGATTGCTTCTGAATATGAGAGCGGCGAATTGCACCCTGGGGATCTAAAGAAAGGCCTGATGAACGCGTTGAATAAGATTTTGCAAGTAAGTAAAACTTACTTGGATTCATAGCTGATGATGATCTTTGCAAAGAATAGAAACAATTATTCAAAAAATCTTTTAGTAGTTTTGGATTCAACAACAAAATCATAACCTTCTTTACTATTGCAGCCTGTTCGTGATCATTTTAAAACAGACGCGCGTGCCAAGAATCTGCTCAAACAGATCAAGGTAACAAGAACCTATTATGTTACCGGTTTTGTTAATTAAATATACATAAGAATCTCTCTCACTCGTTTGGTTTTGCTGTGTGTAGGCTTACAGAGTCACCAGATAAATTACAGAGTCAGCAAAAGCATATCTTTCCCTTGTTATTCCCAAAACACTTTTTGTAATTCCTGGAGTTTTTTTTTTTATATACATGTGGTATATCAGATGCTAGTACTAGTTACCATCTCCTATCTTGGGGTCAATAAAATGAAGTTTTATGATATTGGCATATTGGTGTAGAGTAATTTTATAATCCGTTTGATTTCTATAAAACTTTTAAAAATTTGTAAATTTATGCTAAAAATACTTCTTTTATAATGAAAGTTAATAAAATGTTAATTATTTGAGAGGTACAATGTTAATCTCAAAAACTGAGGATAAAAATCTTTTAACATAGGTTCTAGATTGACGTGGCTACCTCAAACTGCCTTCGTTTTCCTAAAATAGTAGATTCCACTAAAAAGAATCAGAAGTCTGATAAGTCTTTAAATCTAGGGCTTTCTTCCACAGAGATCGCAAATAAAAATCACTTAGCAAACGCAGAGAGTAATCTAGATTTCTTCAGTCTCAATGGCGTCAAACAGCAACGACAATTTCCAGCATAGGCCACGCCAGAGAAACGGACCGCCTCCGCCGCGTCAGTCGTCGTCAACGCGAACTTCTCAGTATCAGCCACAACAGCAGACACCACAGGAGAAGAGGAAACCAGTGTTCGTCAAGGTGGATCAGCTTAAACCAGGCACGAGTGGCCACACTTTGACCGTTAAAGTCGTCGATCAGAATTCCGTTCCTCAGAAGAGTGGTGGTGGCTCTTCTCACCTCCGACCTGCTCGGATCTCTGAGTGTCTCGTTGGAGATGAAACTGCTTCTATCCTCTTCTCTGCTCGCAACGATCAAGGTGAGTTTATCAGATCATTTTTTGTTTTTTGAACTATCTCTCAAAGCCTTAACGATACTGTAGAAATTTCTTAGTCTGTTCGAATCTGGTTTCTATTCCAAATGTGAATCAAAATTTATTGGCGCACTAAATTAGAATTTGATGTCTTGTTTTTTTTTTTGTGAAACATTGTAGCTATTGTGTTAAGAACTCAAATGTTGGATACTTGAAGCCTTTCTCCTGGAATCCGCATTGATATTACTTATAAGTCATTGCTAGAATTACTCAAATGTTATATTCTTTGATATTCAATTAGTGATTCAAAGTTGATCACTTGGCTATTTTGTACAATGATGGTCGTTTTTTGGGTGTAGTTGACTTGATGAAACCAGGAGCTACTGTGAATCTCCGGAATGCAAAGATAGATATGTTCAAAGGATCAATGAGGCTTGCTGTTGACAAATGGGGTCGCATCGAAGTCACTGAACCCGTTGACATAACTGTTAAAGAGGAAAACAATTTGTCTCTTGTGGAGTATGAGCTCGTCAATGTCGTTGAAGAATGATCTATAACCCACAATGTCTAATAGGTTATATCAAGCGCGACACGATGAATTTTGTTTTGCGGTCTAATACCGTACGGGTAAATTATATTATGTTGCAAGTTTGCTATTTATCTACCGGTAGATTTGTGTTTGATCTCGGGTTTCTACGATATATATCATCGGTATGTACTCTCTCAGTTGTGGATGCTTTTGTAACCTCTCTGATTTTTGTATGGAACATGATCAGAAAAGGTTGATGAAAAACTCCATTATTTCTTGCAAGTTGTAGTTTTTTTTTTGAATTTTGAACCCAAATTATAAAAGAAAGCTCGAAATGTATCTGAAGTGGTCTTCTGGTTCTTGAGTTAACTTGCTAGATTTTGCTAATAACCGGAATTACAATCTCCTTGAAGGTTAAAAGCGGATCTCATAACCTAAGAAGAAATACGTAATCATATATTGCTCCAAACTGCATCCATTCCCGCACTCTCCATTTGAAAATGCATCATGCATCATCGATGCAACCTGCGGAAAATAGAACACATCAGTCATCCAGAAAACATAACCGCAGGTGACTATTGGGAGCAAAAGAGTGTTGCAGGATTCATGAAAATTCCTATTGGCAATACACCAAATTCGTAAATGTATAACTGCAACACAAATCCATGAATATCAAAATGTTAATAAGAAACTCAAAACCACAATGTTCATCATAATTGACATCTTTAACAACAGGTTTGTTTTCACCAGTAAGCCCACTTTGTTTTCACAAGAAAATGTTATTTCCCTTCAATTCGATGTACCTTGGAGAGTCCAAATGGAGCGCCGTGAAACTGAAAGCATCGAATTGAGTAAGGCAGAAGCAGTGGCCGTATGGTACGGAAGCATCGTCTCGACGCAGCAGCTCAATTTCCACCGGAGATCTTTTCATTTCTGAATGGATAATCAAAAATGAGCTAAACAATGGCGTAATCGATGTTTCGGAAAAGAAGATTCACTGTGTTTACCTGAAAATGCGGTGAGAGAGAGGACTCTGTTTAGGCATCATAAACGGAGATCGCGTAGAGGACGGCGTAGGCTTCGTTGACCTTAACGCGGCAGCGACAGCTCGGCCGCCACCAGAGCGGAACAAGGACCTGGCGGCGGACATTGGAAGTAGTTTCGATTTAGGATTTAGGGATTTTTTTCTGGTGATTTTACAAGTCGTTGCTAGTTTGACGAGGGCGTGCATATCACGTGAGTATCGCTTTTTCCTTTGTTTTTGTTCGAAGAAACCCAATTTTAATCCAAAAAACAAGAGTTTGACTAAATATGTAGATCTTTTATATGATAAAATGTTATTAATAAATCAAAATTTTGATATAGTCGATGTCATAAAATTCTATAGAAATCGTAGTCGCTAAGGGTTGACGAGAGTGTTAATCGCAAGAGGTCTTCCACTAATCGTAGTCTAATAGTCTAATAGTCTAATACAGAGAAACGATCGTCAACAAGACCTTTCACTGTTTTTAACTTATTAATCAAACAAAGCCAGTCATCAATTAGAAGCAGGCAAAATGATAAAGGATTTTACCAGGTTTAACCACAGCTACCCAATACTCTGTGAATCTTTTCCCAGAACCCATACGCATTTCGGCAGATCTTGCTGTAACTGGTTTGTCTGGAAACATACGTACCCAAATCTTTGCACTGCGTGGTACGTTTCGTGTCATTGCTCGTCGCCCTGCTTCTATTTGTCTAGATGAGATCCAAGCGGCTTCAAGTGTTTAACAGTAATGTAACAAAATCACAATGCAACAAAATTGAAGGAATGAATTAACAGTAATGTAACAAAATCACAATCTTCAGCATAATTTACATCTATAACTACAGGTTTGTTTTCACTTGTAAGCCCACAAGAAAATGAAACAAAATTTTAGATTGTTCTTTGCTTTCAATTCGAATGACAAGTACCTTGGAAGGTCGAAACGGAGCGTCGTGAAACTGAAAGCATTGGACTGAGTAAAGCAGCAGAAGCATTGGCCATCGGAGATCTTTTCATTTGAGCATGGATAACCAAAAATGAGCTAAATCGACGTTTCGGAATCGCCTAGAAAAGGTTGATTCACTGTGTTTACCTGAAAACGCCATAGGACGGCATAGGCTTCGTCGACCTTAAAGCGGCAACGGCGGCTCCGAGGAAGGATCTGGCGGCGGACATTGCAAGATGTTTTGATTTTACTTTTGGATTTAGGATTTTGGGATTTTTCAGGGTTTAAGGGTGAGCTTGCTATGATAACGTGACACGTGTACTGCCTAGTGGCAAATATGGGATATATGTCAGTTTCACGAGAACGTGCATATCACGTTAATATCTCTTAGTATTTCTTTACTTTTCTTCGAGGAGCCGAATTTTAATGCCATAAAACAAGAGTAGAAATATGTAGATCTCATAAATCAAATTTTTGATATAGTCGATATCATTTTTTTTTTTTTTTTTTTTTACAAATCGTAGTCGCTAGTTAGAAGCAGGTAAAATGGTGATTAGATAAGAAAACAATATTGTAGAAAATGCAAAAGAGTGAAAGATATTTCTTTATAATGTTTTTTTTTGTGTGTGTGTTTTTAATCTCTATAGAAAATAAGAAGAAAAGAGACTGGACCAACATCATAAAAAGAAGCAGAATATACTATTTTTATTCTTCCAAATTATATGCAAACGACTATAGCTTTGACTTTTAAACCATGCATTACAACTTCGTTTGAAAATATAAAAGCAAATACTTATTATTATTGTTTCATGTGGGCATGATCATGGAGTGAACTGATCTTCTTGCTCTTCCCCAAACATCTCGGACTGTTGGTTCATCACGTTCTTAGAATCGTATGGATTCTTGAAGTTGGACTCCTTCTCATTGTAACCGGTGGGATTGTAGTTGTAATGATGCTTCTTGTAGAAACGGCCGTGGTTTCTGTTGTCGTCAAGGTCATAGTAGTAATTACCATTCGCCATAAACCTCGTATCGCTCATCCCTTGTCTCTCTACATTGTTGCTATAACCCTTGTACGCCTCCTTCTCTCTCTTCCCGCGGTAAGCATCGGGGTTTTCGTAGTTGTCGTAACTCTCGGCCGTCGTAGGATAGTTCTTGTAAGATTTTTGGTTTTGGTTTAGGCTTGGGGTGGAGAAAGAGTCATCGTAGTTAACGTTTTCGTAGTACTTGTTATTATTAAACTCTCCATTGTTGTTGTAGGTTGTCTCCTGACCGTACAAGCCGTACCCGTTTTCAGACTCGGGGATAAAGGCAGGGTTCTGGTTCTGATCTTCTTGCTCTTTCTTCTCGTTGGTTTGGATAGGGACAAGATTGTTAGGGTTTTGTTCTTTGGGGTTTTCTCTATGGAACTTGCCAAAGGAGTAGCTGTCTCTTGCATTGGTTTGGGTGGAGAAAAGAGCGAGTGTTAAGAAGGAGAAGAAGAAGAGACCGGCTCTAGTGGAAAAAGCCATGGTGACGCTTTTGGTTTATGAGAAAAGTGGGAGTGTTTATTTATAAGAGAGGTTTTTTTCTTTTTGTTAATTCAACTCCTTTATAAATATATAGAGAGGGTAAATGGTTAGGTGGATTGGTGATAATTAATGGTTGATGGCGGGTCCATTGGGATGAGATGGTTTTCAAAGAGGTAGCTTGACTTTTTGGGCCTATGTAGTCATTTTATCAGAAAATGGTAACTAGTTAAGCCTTTGATTAGATGAACATATTAATGGAAATGAACAATGACCACCTTTGCTCTAAACTTGTGGACAATGAACATGACCACCTTTGCTCTAAAAAATTGGAAATGCAATGGGAGACGAGGTAGCCACTATAGGGAGACCGATACAATACGCTTTCCGAGCCGAAGCCAACCACATTAATGCCTCTACGTTTGTTTTCTTTTTCATGATATTTTATTTTTTCTATAGAAACATCTACTTTGGTAATCATCAGTCGCTAACTTAAATTAGAAAATATCATCCGCCATATATACCATAGTTATGAAAGTAACGGTTTGGTTCCCACACTAACATCGAGTGATGATCCATAAATAAGCGAACATAGCAGGGTGATGATCCAAACAGCTCGTTCGTAAATCTTAAATATTTTACCTAATGCTTTAAATATTTCAAACAACATTGACTTGTGTGAGTATGGAAGAGTTGGTACTTCTCCTTTTCGGACAATATTAAGATGATCTCAACTGCCGAAAAAGAAAACGAATAAACGGCTCCACAAATCTTTTAAAAAGAAACTAAAGTAAGTTAATAAATGGAAAAAATAAATAGATTTGATTATAACTAGACCCACAAGACAATAGAAGCAAAGGTTGATTACCCACATTTGTTAGATTAGTCAAAATACTTGGGGGTAGCATGACTTGCGGTTGGAACTAACTAATGAGGATCGGTGGGTTTAAGAGAGAATGAATGATAGACCAAGCACTTATATTCTTTGCAACAAACAAGAACTGATACATCCATCAATTAAACATCACATTGTTACACCACTCAGGACCGGCTAAACGCTGGTGGGTCATATACTCACGCGTATATATAGTTTGGTAGAGCGTATTATGGTCGAATCTAATATGCACATTGGCTTTCGCATGAAACTGACAAATAGACAATCATGATTCATGAACCACATATTTTTAGTATTCACTATCAAGTATCCGAACAATAGTGACTACGAACACCATAGAAACCCACACTCTTTTTTAAATCCGATTGGTGATCATTCTGATACTGTAAATAGTTTTAGTTATTTTATTTGATTATTATCAATTATTCCGTCAGGATTTACTTATTCGCTAATTAACTACCATATAAATTCCCTACATACAATACCATTACTAATTTATCTGTCATACTTTGTTAACATTAATTTTTCGTCCATTTAAACCTACTCAATTCATAAGAGATGTTAATTCTTCCCGTCGACTAAAAAATTGGGACTAGACCACACTCCACAAAATACTAATTTACTGAATCTACTACCACTTTTCAAAGTCCTGTCTTGTTTTTAAAGGTCCTGTCTTGTTGTTTGTGACAGTTGGCACGACCGATCCTTTACCGTTCAATGAAGACAAATATACACATGATACTACTCATCCATGTTGAAACCAAACCGGATCAGATCCAACCAAACACATTAGCGGTCCGATACGGCCGGCAATTTTATTTCGCAAAATCCGACGAACATTGTATCTTAAGTTTCTGTGTCTTCTTCTTCTTCAATACAAAAACAACAGGTCTTGCTTAATAACACAATTCAAAATCCGTTTTTTTACAAATTAACGATGAATTTATTCAGGAAGAGGATCCCACAACAAGAGAGTAAAGAGAAGTAAATTCGGAACTAAAAGAGGAATCCAATGATTCACTTCACTCACCAATTTCTTCCTTCTCAGTCTCTTCCTCACATACTCTCTCCTCTCCTCTCTTCCCCATTTCCCTTCCTCTACTCCGGCCGCCATAATCACCGGCGGCGGCTGATAATACGGACAATTCGATCTCCACGAGGTATCAGGAAGCCCGAGTCTCGATACCCTTTTCAGGAATTGAGAATACCACCATTGACGGAGAAGTGTCCGCGAATAAATCGGAGGGTAATCCCAAGAAATGTAACATGGGATTAGTGTTCCGATTAAGAATTGGGAGTGAAGTGATGGTTTTGTTGTTGGGCTTGTGAGAATATGAGTCACAGCTTGTACTCTCTGTTCCCATGTCGTCTCCTCCATTTCTTTTTTTCTCTTATGCGTTTTAAGCTATTTTGTTTGTTCGGTTGGATTAGGATCGAGAGGTAGAGAGTGAGAGAGACGTTTGCCTTGTTGGGCCTCTTCTGGTTCAGTTACAACTGCGAATTAAACCGGAATAAACCAGATGATAAAATCATTTTGGAGGTTATAAAAAAAACCGAACCAGAAACAATCAACGTCAATACCTTTTAGCTTCATCCTAGAAAAAAAAACATCATTCTTGCAACAAAAAGACCCAAGTTTACAAGTCTCCATAAGTTAACAACTTGTAACATCCGAAAGTTAGCAAGTCATCATCGTAATAAATCAACTACAATACGAAATTACTTAAGCCACAAGCAAAGAAAGAAACACACAGAAACCAAAGAACCCTAGAGAGCAATGTCTAGCAACATATCTCTCATCGCATATATGTCTCTTCCCTGTGTAAGATGATGATTGCTTTGAATTTGAACAACAGAAGCACCTTTCATTGAATTCCCATTTTGCCCTTCACCACAAGGGACAACCGTCGCAGTTGCAACCGCTGTGGTCTCATCCGTCAATGGGAAACCAAACAGCCTGCACCTGCCTGAACCTCCATGATGATCCTCCAGACGCCCGTTAGGACTGCCCGAGTTGGTTATCAAGACGGAAGAGGGTGATGATGACACAGATGGTGGGAGGATACGAGTACTAAAGTTCTGGAATGGGCCACACCAAATGTTCCTCTGGCTCAAGCCTTGCTGCGGCCGATGATCAGTCATTGAGTAGGCAGGAACTGTTTCTTGACCTTGCAAGACCTTGTGGTACCCAAAAGAGTCACCAAAGTCTGTTCCTTTGAAGCGGCCTCTCCTAGCACCGGCTCCACCATCCGAAGAAGTGTTGATAAAACCCGGAAAAATTTCTTGACCTTGCAAGACCCTCTGGAATCTCAAAGATTCCTCAAAGTCTGTGGCACGAATCCCCTCTGCAACAGAAACAAGAAAATAATATTGAACCGAGAGAAGATTATATCAGCGGTAAAAAAATAACAACTTGTTTGTCAGTAGACGTGTGTACCAGAGACAGGAATGTCAGGCTTTCCTGAGGAAAAGCCAATCCTGCTTCTCTTGGGACCAGTTGTTACGAAGCTGCCTGAATTGGAGATTGAGCCAGATGGTTCAATCTCCCATGGTGAGACGCGCTGTTGATGCCCATTTGCCTCAATGTCATCCCACCTTACCTGAATATGACGTCAAACACACAGTTTCAGTCCGAGCACCGAGCTTAAGGAGATATATAAAATAAGCAGCAATCTTATAGGTGAGCTCTTAAACAAAAGTAGTGATTCTTAAAGATCATAATTTATAGCTTACCAAAAGGCATCTCCATTTTGAACCAGGCCACCTTATAGGATCCAAGTCGCTGATTCCAGTTATAATCCCAGGGGATCTGAGAAAACAGGTGGAAACAGTTTAGAAAGATGGATGTATAAAGCTCAGGTGTGGCAAGGTTCTCATAAAGCTTGAGCTATAACCTTCTCTCTGAGGCATATTCAGATTCAACCCTTGCTTTGAATCTCATACCGATACAAAATGGATAGTCAACAATCTTCAAGAACTTTGGTGCAGGGATTATGAAGTTTGACCAGCTTGCCCTGAAAATGTTTTACCAATTGAAATTCCAGTAAACTAGTATTAGTAGACTAATAGCCATGGCATTAATTTTCTTAACACCAAGTATATTACTGAACTTAGATTGAAATAACTCCCAAGGAACAATACAAGAACAATACACAACTAAGGACTCGGGAGGTACTAACTACGATTCCAAAATGTAATTTTCAAAACTGAAAACGAAGAAGTTGTTATGGTTGGAGCTTACTTGGGGTTATAGTAAATGCTGAAAACGGTATGAGTCGATATGGCATGAGCTACTTCAGCGAAATTGTTGTGGTTCATATTCTGATTATACTGACTAGAGAAAGCAGAAGCGCCTTCGATTTGAGCAGCTCTTCTAACTCCTAGTCGCAGTTTGCCATCATCTCCTCTAAATCAAAGAAACCCATATATCACAAATCCTCTAACAGGTAACTACAGAGATTTTGTAGAGAAGATAGTAAAGTTATATTACTACCTGAGGAAAAGGACAGCATCTCCAGAGACAAGCTTCTTCTTGTTCACAAACGCACTCCACCCAGTAGTGAGCAAATGCCTCCTAGGTTGCCCTAAAAGAAACGCAAACCATTCAAAATTCTTCATCCACTGTCTCAAGGCAAGAAAAAAGCAACATAAACAACAAATTTACCTCGATAAATATGGCGAAATCGCCACTCCAGGCCATGAAGATCCCTAGCAAGAAGCTCCTGAGAAGGCCGGGGCTGGCTATAGTCCTACATAACAGTAAAACTACAGAGTTAAATTTCTCACTATATGAGCTAAAAGAAGAACAACTAAAACCCTGAATTGTCTTCGACAAGTAAAGTGCAATGTCCAGAGATGATTAGTCTTTACTACAGAATCTATACAGAGTCGGTAAGTACCAGAGGAGGGAAGCAATCCTCAGCAGCTCGACGAGGAACGGAGAAGCCTCCATGAGTGCTTGTATCAGAAGCAGTGAGGGTTTTGCAGAACATGTGAGGAGTATTAGACCTCTTAAGCACTTCATAATCTTCCTCTCCACCATCAACATCTATTATTCTCTCACGCACCTTCCTCTCAATGTCCTACAACAATCAACTCAAAATCTCTGAGAGAAGACCAATTAATCTCTTTCTTGTTCCAACACACGAGAGGTAAAGAAGAACACTCACCTCAGACTCAGGAAGAAGAGAGACTTGAGCATAAACTTCATCTGTAGCCGTCTCTGCCTACAAAATCAAAATCCCCCACATTTTAAGAGTTCTCAATTGTTCTGAAATCAATTGCTATCAAATGGAGCAAAAGGGAAAACTTTTATCTTCAGAACAAATTCATAAGCGCAAAATTAAAAACTGCAAACTTTTTTAGAGGATTTCAAATGTTCGTCATGAAATGCCCACAAGAGTGAATGCAAATGGATCAAAAATGGAAAATTTCCCCAAAAAAAACAAAAAAAAGAAGAGAAGAAACAAACATAAATTCGTTTGTCCTCAAACAATTCAATATTCGAAGGCACAAATCTCCAAACTTGTATTGAAAACCCCAACTCAGATTCACCAAACAAAAAATAATCAGAAAAACAAAAACCCATATCTCTCTGCTTAGAGAGCAGAGTAAAAGCATAAATGAAGAAAAAAAAACAGAAAGAGAGATTATATAAAAGAGAGAATTTTTACGTGAAGCTTAACATCGAGAATACGACAGAATACGTGAGGAGGTAGCCCGTAAATCGCGGCGGAGAAATCGGGGGCTTGTTCTAAATGTCCCTGAGGGAAATACAACACAAGGCTTCCTCTTTTTGGTAGAGAGATGAGGGGTCCAGCACAAGCATGCCACAGCTCCAAACATACCCCAGAGCTCGACGACCCACTAACCGCAGAAGCAGACACTGACGACGACGACGAAGGAGAGACCGACCCTGAAGCTGAAGACGGCGTCGTTTCCTCTTCCTCCGTCTCCATCACGTTCAAATCGATTAAACCACCCATCAAAGAGAGAGATAGAGAAAGATAAAGATAAGAGCTTTATTATTATTAAAAAAGGAAGAAAATTTCAGAGGAGTTTCTTCATGACTTTAACCCTCTTAGCAAAAGAGGAGAGAGCACAGTGATGAGTGAGTCTTAAAGCCGTGGAAAAAAAAAAAAGATTTTTAATTTTCATGAAAAGAAAAAGAAAACGAAAAGTTTGGATTTTTAATTTTAATTTGTATTCATAGTGGTAAAGAGAAGAGAGAGAGAGGATCAGAAGAGAACAGTACAGAGTGCTCTCTGCCACAATGCCCCTCTGCTACGTCTGGTGACTGATGTGTGTGGTGTGGCTTTTAGACCTTTTGTGCGTGGAGAGAGACATTAGATGGATTTTATTTTATTTTTTTATTATTAAGTTTACACAACAGTTTCTTTGCAATGTTGATAATACTTGTGGATTTTACTGATATTATATTTATATTTGACTAAGTTCTTGTTACTAGTATATATGCTTTTAATCATTATATAATAAGATCTGCAAGAATAATGGGCTTAACTAACGTTTTTTTTTTCTTTTATTTTGTCGTCTCGTTGAATCATTTTTTTCTTGTGGTGGGAGAAATAAAAGAACGATTCAATAGTGGTGGCATACTTTTAGGGATTGATGCACATTAGTGAATAGTTTAAAATTGTTTTATCCATTATTATATATAAGTAGTTCATGTGTTTTTGTGTTTGTGGTGCAGATTTGGATTTACCGTTATATTCTAATTTTTTTTATATTTCCCGTGAATGTAAAGTACGATGGTGCATTGGGGAGTTGTTTTTTTTTTTAATGGCTTCGATTTTCAGTAGTTTAGTAAACGTTGCTAAGGGCGGGGTTGTATATTTTCTGCAATTAATATTTAGGCCTCCATAATAGTAATAATCATGTGTTTAATGTTGTGGTTCGTATTTGGAACTAATTAGGCGGAGTTTTGAATATGTCAAACTTTTTTTTAATAAAGTATACTTTTGAATTCATAACTTTTATCATGTCATGTAAACTTCTTTATAATATTTTTGAATACCATAGCATGCAGTTTAATAATTTGTGTAAATTACCCATAATCATATCATTATTTGTTAACTGTTTACGTTTGATCCTTGTCTAATCCACAAGATCTAACAAAAAAGACAATTATACATAGCTAAAAAACAAAATAAAAAACAAATGAGAACATATAATTAGATAAAAATAAGAGATAGAGATGATTCAAGAGATCTTAGCTAACAATGTTGGAGTCTTCATTCCAAAAATGCAAACACAATGCTTATGATCTCTTAAAATTAAACTTAGACTGGAAATTTTATAATAAAAATGGTTTTAACACAAATTTAGAATCGATCCATACGATTCAAAATGGTTTTTATTTCGAGTCTAAATTAAATTGGAAAAGTTGATTCAGACATGATGGTAATTATCGACTGGTCACTCAGTTGCGTGGCGATTCCACTGGTGGATCCATAGTTGTGGACGAAATCGTGTGACATAGTCGAGTGATGATTCAATCGATTTGGTTCAGTTTGGGGGGGGGGGGGGGGGTGGGTTAATAATGTTTCTTGGTTTTTGGACCTTTTGGTATATTATCTCGTTTCTCCAATTTTTGTTGTACTTTTTCTATGCGTCAAAATAACACATGTTTACTAAATTCATTATAACGTTTGAACTACTAGTTGGAATTACTTGAAATCTTGACCAAGTAAAAGTTGAGGCAATTTTCTATTCAAGTTTTCAAATCTGAACTTGATCGAACGGTGGCAAGACTTCCAACTAACATAATTTCATATGTTTTTCTCATGATTTCACATTATTATTTTGTTTTGTTTGTTTCCATCGAAACAACGTGTTTTCCATCGACCAAACCTAAATTAATTAAAGAAAACACACCCTAAGATACATAAATACAACAAAAAAAAAAGATAAACAAACTGAAAACAAAGGTAAAGAAATGCTAGAAACTAAACATTTCAATTTTTAGTTTAGTTTTGATTATTTTGCATTAAAAAGAAGAAGAAATGAGGTTGTTGTGGGGGGAAAAAAAGAAACAAAAAAACATGGTAGGTAAGAGAAATCAAAAGACAAAGATATCATGGGATAATATTTAAATCCTAACACTCACATTACCGATATTAATATTTAAACATAGTCACGACTGGCCGTTTTAACTATCATATAATCATCTTAAGCTCCATATTAACCTAGATTTCGTGGTGTATAGTGTCCATCATCATTTAGAGGTCGTTTGCTCCATCAACCTTGACATATATTCCGAGATGCCAAAAGTTTCAGCTTTAGTTTTCAAGAAGACTCCTTACTTGAGAGTGTGGTAATTATTTCCAATTATCTTTAGTAAGTTTAAGATATTAAAATTTATGTGTCATTAGTCTGTATGGGGACAATATGGGAAATTTTTAAAAACTCATTCTATATTTCATTTAATTTATCTTTAAATTTCTAATAAGAAAACTTATTTACACTACAAAAAAAAACTTCAAGGAAAACTCCATTGACAAGAACCAAGCAATGCTAAAGAGAGGTTTGTTTATGAACCAATTATAAACGGCGAATAAATTGATGGATACACAACACAACACATCAGAATTTCTAAATAAACCTACCAAATGCTTTTGTAAAAACAGGGGGAATTATTGCATATCTACAAAGTAGGGTCCATAAATGGTAGGACATATTGAGAGAAACAAATGGTAGGGATTATATATCTTTTTGGTAAGATGAGGTTTCGAAAATTCTTATAATTATGTCTACCCTGATAAGGAACTAACCTAATCATACCACATTTTGAATCATATTAGATCTTAATACACATGCAAAAAAATATGTTCTTGTTTGCCTGCCTATTATTCTTTCAAGTCTACTTCAAAAAATCATGAGTTCAAACAAAAATATTTACTCAAATAAGGGTAATTATAAAATATGTTTTTGATAAAATTATGGCATGTGTTACATGTAATCTCTTTTGAAAATAAATCTTTTTGAATTCTTTAAATATGACAGTTTATTCAAACTACTATATTTAATGGAAACTAAATAATATACTTATTTAAAACCTATTAAAACTAAAAATATAGTTTATTACCGTTAATATATATGATTTTTATGTATAAACTATACCACAATTGAATGATTTCATATATATATATTTTTAAAAATGAAGTTAAAATATATATATAAAAAATCTACCAAAAAATAGCCAAGAAAAAAAGTAAAATACATAAGTTGCGAGTCTTTCCTTCTAAACCCGACATCGTAGTTGAATATTAGTTACGACAGTCCCATGTCCATCACACAAATGTATAGAGGGTTAAACATAACTAAAGCAATGATGAAATGTATCCAAAATTCCCATAAAAACATCCGAAATATATTGTTCTCTTATATGGGTGGAGTATTAATTAAAATTGCCCATTGTGAGAATCTCTTCTCAAGTCTCAACAACCACAATGCAGGCAGCAAAGAAGAGAACAACGAAACCCTGTAAAGGTACAACATTGTAGGGGTAAAAAAGTAAATAAAGAATCTGTAAAAGGACAACAAAATAGAGAAAAAGAGAGAAGAAGGTCCTTAAATTGGGAGTGTCATAAATTACAAAGAACCCGAGGATCAGGGGGGACTTTTCTTTCACCTTTTTTTTGGTTTCATTTTAAAATGTTTTTGTGTGTTTTATTCTTTCTTTTAAAAATTTTATTTTTAAAATTTGTGTGAACACGCGAGACAGTCTAAGATGTAAAAATAGAGACAGCTATAGATTGGGGCAGGACCCGGACAAAACGGGTTACAAATCCAAATACCCAATTGGTTAATGCCCCGACATCTGTTTCCTATCTTCTTTTGGTAAGTCTCGAGCCTCACGCTCTTTCCTGGCGCGTCCTTTCCACTCTCCTTTTTCTTCTGGTCTTCTTTACCCGTTTCATCACTTTTCACTTTACTTCTCTTCCACTTTTTTTTTCTCTTTCTCTGGAATTTTTGCAGAACAACCTAACCCCACCTTTCATTCAATGCTTCGCTTTCGTTTTTCTTTATTTATTTACGATTTTCTTCTCCCATTATTTATTTTTTTGAGATTGTGATTGATAAACTATCATGTATCAACGAGCTACTTTTTCATTTACCTTTTATTTTTGTCCGTCTTAAATTTATCATTAAACCTTCAAAGGATACAAAATCTTATTACACAAGCTGGCGGAATGACTAAAAATTTTCGATGATGCCAAACTCAAAGAAGAACGACAACATACCAAACCGGGGAACTCATAATAAAGACCAACCAAATGGTAGAGAGAAAAAATCAACAAGTCCAAAGAGCCAAAACAAGATCAATCATGTCTTAGACTTCGAATCAGGCTAGCACAAAGACCTCGAAAACAGAGATTGGCGTCCGCTCTAACCAGACCAAACGGCTTAACCATTCGACCTAACAACCAGAGCCAACAACCAACAACTAATTTCAGGCCAAGACTAAACCTATAAATTAAACCACCCTAAGCGAGAATCAAACGGAGAAACAAGCCTAAGCGAAAGAACAACCAGAACTAAAGGCAAGATATATCGATATGAGAATTAACGCAAGACCAAGCAAATCCGAAAGCAAGACCAATAGTGAACCTTAGATGCAGCCGAGAACCACCCTCTCAAAGCCAATACCAGATCTGACCCCTAGTTTCAGCCTAAAACGCCAGCGAAACCATCAACCTCGCCACCATTCCTCCATCCATAACCAGATCCGGCGACTAACACGATCTCCTTAGCCGAAAGAGAAAAGGACTAACTTAGATGCAGCTTGGGGGGACCGACATCGGGCTGGATGAGCCACTGGCACCAGTCAGATCGGAAACTAAGTTTAGCGGCGTTAGTTTTTTTCAGAAAAAAAAAAGATATCCCTAGAAAAACTTAGGTGTGATTACCTTCTTTTTTTTTCATTTGCCTATTCATATTTTCTTTAAAAAAAAAACTAGTGCAAGTAACTATGAATGTCACACATGTGATTGATGATGTTGGAGTGGAGTTAAAACATGCGCAACTTATAATTTTACAGATAAAATTAATATAATCATATTTCTATATATATTTTTTAAACAGTTGAAAAAGTTACTCTCTCTCAAATTAACTGATATTTAAAGTTTTACCACAGATTAATAAAATATATATAATACCTATTTTAATATTTTCAATCATTATTTGATCTCTGTTTTTAATTTGGAAGATTTGCTATAAATCAATAGCAAGTCAAAGCGTTGTTGATCCTAAGTTCTATTATTCCTAATCATTAATAAAGTTATAGTTTTCATAATTTAAAAAATTCACATGCCTAGTTATTAATTCTTCCTTAATCAAATTTTAACATTTTGTGTTATAAAGAAAGTTTAAAATTTTTTAATATGAAACCAAATCAACAAAAACTAAAACTCATCTAAAAAATTCAAAATTTACATTGGAATCAAACGTAACATTGACAATGCTTATAAATTGACAACTGAACTAACAAATGAATCATAATTTTATTCATGAATTCTAATTTTAATTTGAGTTTTCCATTTATAAATGATGAGGGAGCATTTTTGTTTGATCTAAATAAGACTCCACCGAACCAAGAAAATTCTAGTGGTGAGGGTGATGATTTTCCAATCGACACTAATCAAACCGGTTTCAACGAAAGTTATGCAGAGACAGATCCAGGTACAATTTTTTACTTTTTGTCTTTCTGGATATATTATTGTTGAAAATTCTGAGTTTTCTCACCATGTGAGTTGATATTCTTTTTGTTGTTTTTTTATGTTTGTCGTACATGTTCTTTTTTTTTTTCGAACTTGTCGTACATGTTCTTAAAACTAAGTTTAATGTTTTGCAGTAATTTTTTTTTATGTTGTTGTGGGTATAAATTGCAAAGCAAAAAAAAATTGTTTCTTTGTTCTTTTAGTTATGTCCATAACATACAATTTATTTAGATTTAAAATGTTTGAGTATTAGATAAATTATTTACTAATTGTGTTATCAAAATAATTTCCTCAAGTGTTGTTTCTTTACAAATAAAACCATGTAATATTTCCCTCGTACGTATGTTTCAAATTGTCAATTTTGATTAAGAATTTATTGTTAATATAATGTAGAAATGGATCAAGTTGAGATTCCACATAAATCGAAAAATCTCTCAAACAACGAGATGTGGGCAATATACAATGCTTTACTAGAGAGAAGTTGCAATAGGAAACTAAAGAAAAATACAACACGAGAAGTTTCTGATTTGTTTTCCGTAAGTATCCAAGGGGTGCAACGGATTTGGAAGCGAGCCAAAGATACTATAGATGGTCAAGCTGTTGATGTATCTCATAAAAGATCAGGACGTTGCGGCCGTAAGAGAAGCTCGTTTGATTTAAATCAAGTGACTGATATTCCATTTCACAAGAGAACAACTATTCGGTTGCTTTCGATGGCTTTGGACATGAGTCATTCAACAATACATAGACGTGTCAAGGAAGGTATGATTCGACGTCATACTAATGCTATTAAACCGAGTTTGAAAGAGGAGAATATGAAAAGCAGGTTGCAGATTTGTTTCTCAATGTTGGACAAAAATACTTTGTCATATGAACCAAAGTTTATTGATATGTACAATATTGTGCATATTGATGAAAAATAGTTTTATATGACAAAAAAATGGAGAAATATTATCTACTTCCAGCCGAAGAAGAGCCACATCGTACTTGTCAAAGTAAGAATTATATTACGAAGGTGATGTTTTTAGCGGCAATGGCTCGTCCAAGATTTGATGAAGAAGGGAATGAGACATTTTCTGGAAAAATAGGAATCTTTCCTTTTGTTACTTCGCAACCCCCAAAGAGACGAAGCAAACATAGAGAGGCTGGAACGGTAGAGGTGAAAGCATCAACTTCTGTGAAAAGAGAGGTTATAAAAGCATGTTTGATCCATAAAGTCATTCCGTTAATTCATGAAAGATGGCCAATTGAAGATCGGGGAAGTACGATTTTTATTCAACAAGATAATGCAAGAACATATGTTGAATGTGGTGATAAAGATTTTGAAGAAGCTGTTTCACAAAATGGTTTTGATATAAGTTTGATGTGTCAGCCACCAAATTCACCAGATCTAAATATTTTGGATCTTGGATTCTTCAATGCCATTCAGTCACTATAACACAAGACAAGTCCCAAAACTGTAGAAGATCTTGTTCATGCTGTGGAAGAGTCATTTGATCAATATTCTACAAAAAAGGTAAATCATATTTTTTTTACCCTTCCATCATGCATGAAAGAGATCATGAAAGTTGGAGGGTCAAATAAATATAAAATCCCACATATAAAAAAAACTGTACTAGAAAGAGAGGGTAATCTTCCTATCTAAATAAGTTGTGATGTTGCACTAGTCCAAAGTGTAATAAACACTTTATCATCATCGTAAGATTAGTATTTTAAAGTTATTTTTGTTTTTTTTTCCTGTTTTTTTTTGTTTTTTTTTAATTAAAATAATTCATGTTTTAAATTATTGAGAACTATTGTTTGTATGCCTTTATTTTATTGTCACCATTTGATCAAATTTACTCCATAAACGACAATGACAAAGAATTTTAAATTACAAAAGTAGATCCACAAAAAAAAAATTTAAGATAATCCAACACACAGTATAACTCTATTTCAATTTGATTAATAAGATTAAAATAATCTAAATTTAAATTTGTAATGCAAGGCAAAAAGAATAACAAAAAGTAGAAATGTAAATATTTTATTCCACATATTTATTTCAAAATAACTTGCAACATAGTACTATCAAATCAGAACATGATCTGAATTTAATAATAATTTGGAAAAAAGCTTGTACCACTCAAGTAAAAACTCTTCCATCTCTATGTTTGGATGGAGTTCTCCCACATCATAGAACCGTTTGTTCAAATCGAAATCGCGCTTCACACGGAAACAAATCTCGTATTTGGGCAGATCTTCTTTCTTTGTGTTGTCCTCTTTTTCTATTTTGATTGCTTTCTTTGTGTTGTCCTCTTTTTCCATTTTGATCAAGTAATTTTCTTGTGTTATAGGAAAATGTATGCAAATGTTATATTCTTATATAATGGGTGTGAAGATTGTTAGTTTGTTAATCCCATTAAATGATTGCTTTATTGGAAATGGTATTCTCGTCAAAGTGGAAACTTGAATTTTGACTTTATTCAACAAAAAATATTTCAATAAAATAAGGGTAAAAACGGTAGAAAACGTTGATTTATGCATAGATAAGTGAGAACATCACTTAATTTGGTACAAAATAATTTCTCTAAAACATCAGTTAATTTGGGACAGAGGGAGTATTATGCTAATTTTATTGACTATAACAACTACAAAATTTAGGAAAATATGATTCTTTCACTTGAAATTTTTACACAAAAACGTTTCCAATATAACGCTAAAAATTATATCATTTTAGTGTGATGGTTCAGTATTACACCAAATTTGGTGTGATACTATTCACAACACTAAACACTATTCATTTATTTTATTAGTAAAATAAAGAAAACTAATTTTTAAAATAGATTTAAAATGATAGAAAAATAAATATTTTTGATATGATATGTTCTTAATGTAATATAATTATATAATAAAAATATTAATCAAAACTATTAAATAACAAAATAAATATTTATTTTAATTATAAAATAATATATCATATTATTTTAGTGTGATTTTTAGTGTTGTGGTTGGAGAAAATAATTTTTTGTGTGTTAAAATTACATTAAAATAGTGTTGATTCAACACCAAAATGGTGTATAAGGTTGGAAATGTTATTAGGTTCTATTGTTTTACATCCTAGTTGTTTTTATTTATTAACTATTGACAACACCGTTTGTTCAAGCGTAGGAAGATATTTATGAACTATGTTAGACATTGTTACAATGACTTGACAACATAGAACTAAAACTGTCCTAGGCTTTTACATCAATATCTATCTTCAGACGTCCCAATTGTAAATGCTAAAACGTCGCAAATCATAAATAAATATGTGCGCGGGGATGCACGCGCTGAGAGTAGTATTTTGTTTTGTAAGAGAGTAAATGATTTTCTTAAGACGAACTTTTACTTTTTTTTTTTGACTGATTACTATTTCGGGCCTTTAAATTCAGCTTTAATCAGTTGTGTCAGTGCCACCCACCACACTAAGATTGATTCATAATTAGATGGTGCGTTTTCAATTTGATTTGTTTCTTGAGAAATCGATTTTTTTTATTACCTAGAATTTATGAACTTTTGGATAATCTTTTGGAAAAGTAAAAAAAAAAAAATCAATAAGAGATTTGAACCCATGATTTTGAGATACCTAACGCCTCCTAATACATCAAATGATGAGTACATCAATTCATGAAATCAAATTGTGATGGAAGAGGAAACAAAAAAAAAAGAAAATACAAATTAACCAAAAAATAATATTTTGCTTGTATTTGTGATGGGCCTTCTTTCTCATGAAACTTTTAAAATAAATAAGATTTTTTAGATTATACACGTTAAAAATGAATCGTAGAGATTTTTAATATATCAAATTTATAAGATAAGTATAGAAAATTATATAACACTGTAAGGATCCTTAGATTGTAGTATTTTAGAACTGCTAGTTAATTGCTTAACATAATTGATTTTATTTTTATTTGAAATGATTAAATTAAGCATGAGTTCAGTCAACAAAATAATGGAGTTATCATTGGATTTCAAATGTACAAAAATCCAGTGTATTCATTAATAATTCATAATATCTTGATCCGTAGTCGACCAAAAAAAAAAAAATCTTGATCCGTACGTTAACTTTTCCAACAAGTCAAAAACACCATATTTTCCCCACCATTTTTATTTTTAATATTGAAGTCCCGTACGTACAAAAGCCAAAAGTTAAACAGTCTGTTTTATAATACGTTTTCGTTAATATGTAATCGAGTTTTAGTTTCGAATACATCTAGTGATCTACAATATACAAACCAAAAAAATGTTGGCGTATTTAATTCCTGTCATTAGTGCGATCATAAGCAGATATACCAAACAACGAATAATATGGAATTATTTGTTTTTTCTGATTTGTTTATAAAATGTACATGCAGTATCGTTACTTCGTTACTAGATATTGAAACAAATTGACATGTCCCATATATCCATTTCGCCATAGGTTGAAAGTTTTATTGAGCGAGATTGGTCAACGAAAAGAAAATTACATTTTTATTTTTATTTTTGTAAGAAGAATACGATTTCCGAATTTATGGAACTTTTGACCGTCGATACTAAAAAGATGACTTTAATGCTACTGAGAGAATAAGAAATGAGAAAGCGAAGGACGTAAAAACACCATATAACTTATTAGAGTCGATCCCATTTCAACAACTTTAAGTTTAAGTGTAAAAACTGTGAAAATTTTAAACTAATTAAAAGATACAGTAGTCTCAAAGAAAATATAATTGTTTGTTACTGACGATGTTTATAGCGTCGAAAGAAAAACTTATAGTGAAGATCTGCAATTAAATTATTATCCTTAATTCTTTCAATATATTTCACATTAAAAAAAATTTAGTGAAGATCTATAAATGGGAGAACTTAATCATTTGCCTAAACTCAAGCGATGATTTCCATCGCCACTATAAATCTTTCACTGTACCATCACTTTAATTTATTGGTTTTTACTTTTTACATATCTTATTGTTAGTGTTTTTAAAAGATTTTAACTGAATAATCTCATTCAAAGTAAATTTACGTGTGTATGTTAATTGGGTAACTATATTTACAAGATACACATGTTTTTTTTTTAATAAGACTTGTACAAGATACATATTTAATTTTGGGAGCTTTTTTATCAAGACAATAAAGTTGGACATACGAATGATGATTGGTGACAAAACATGATTAAAGAAAAACTCGTGGCAAACCAATCATACTCCTGTATTTAAACTTTTGGCAGATGAGCATATGAATTTCTATATTTCGTGTTAATGATGCAGCCAGGGATTTTTCAGAGTTGTGTATGATGTAGTCTTGGATAAACTAGTGTTGGATTTGTGTAAGTAAGGCCTAACTCTAATCCATACACCAAATTAGGCGTGATTTTCACACTAAATTTGGTATTTTGGTGTTTTCATCTCCAACCCACAACACCAACTCTCACACCAAAAAAAATATTTTTTATTATTATATTATTAAACTTAAGATTATTTATTATTATATTATTAAATATATGATTCGGTTTAATAATTTTAATATAATTAAACATTATGATTAATAATTAAGAAACTAATTTTTATTACTTAATTAGAAATACGATTACATATGATAATTAAAATCAAGATTACAATCGAGAAGTAAAAATATTAAAACATAAAAACAACATATTAATTTTCTGATTGACTATACGCAGACCATAAATGTTCAATCAATGCATTTCGAAGTTCGATATGCGCTTCTCGGTTTTTGATTTTTCGGTGCCGAGCTAAAAATGCTTGAAACCGAGCATCATCATCACCCGTCATCTCAACTTCCGGAGTTGGGAATTCGATTTGTTCTTCAACTGGTGCGTCAAGATCACGTTCATCTTCTATGATCATATTGTGCATAATGATACAATATATGGTTTACTCTCATTTACGGTTAACTCTTATTTACGGTTAACCGGTTTAATCTCTATTTAATTTCAAATCAATCATAAACCGGTTTAACCACATTTAATTTCGGTTTAATCTCAAACCACTCTTTTAACCGGTTTTAACCATAACACATTAATCCCTCATTAATTACATTAATCCAAATCGGTTTACATATATCAAACCATTGTCGGTGAACCGACAATCATCTTCTTTGATGAGAACGGTTCCTCCGGCCATCACTTTCGCCGATCAAACTTCCCATCCTCTTCTTCTCTTCCTCTTCTTCTCTCCGATCAAACCTCTGTTTGTCTTCCTCTTCTTCTCTCCGATCAACCCTCGGGTTCTCTATTCTTCTCTTTGATCTAAATCCGTTTCTCTTCTTCTCTCTGATCAAACATTTCTCCGGCCACACCGGTTCCTCTTCTGCTCAGCCGATGGTTTTTCGATCATGTTCTTGGTTCAGTTAACCACCGCTCCGATCAGATATGCCAAATCCGGAACCGTTGAAAAGTTTCAATTTTTCAAAAACCAAATTTGCCGTTTGCCGTTTTGCTGTCGCCGTTGGAGTTGGTCTTAAACGCCAAATTTGTCGTTTGGTGTCATGAACAGAGCAACGCCAAATTTGGGATTTTCCTGTTCAATTTCCACCAAATTTTGCCGATGCCATGGATTTTGCCGTTGCATTGAAGCTCCTCCAACGCCATTAATGGCGTCTTGCCATCTCCGTTCTAAGTGACTTATGTTGTGGTCCAACCAGAGTACAGAGGAACTCAATATCTTTTTCTTTTTCCAATTATTATAGGGCAATTTGGTAGGTAGTACATTTTGATAATTTGTTCTGTTTATTTTCCATTTAGTAATTATCGATTTTCATTTTTTTTATGGAATACTATTACGTTGACATTCATGTACTGTTCATAAATGGCAAAAAAATTTGTTATAGATATTAGGAGTTCGTAATGATGCAAAATGTAAACTTATTAACGTTTATAGGAATATATCTAATATATTTTGGAGATTTTTACAAATTTTCAAGAAAATAAAATAAATTTGAGTAATCGAGGTACAATTCTACGTAAAATTTACAATTATGGTTATAGTTTAAATATTGCAAAAATATCCAATTTTTTATAACACATCTGGAAGATTAATTGGAGTTTCCACGATTTGTGGAATATATAATTATATCACAAGAAAAAAAAAAAGAAAAGAACAAACAGAGCCCAAAGCTTTTTGTTACCTTGGGGCCATTAGGATTCTTGGCCCGGCTATGTATTTCCTTTGTTCTTTTCTATCCCATTGTTGACTTTTAGATATGCTTCTAAATCACAGTTGAACCGGTTAACCGGATGGTTTGGTAACTTTGGTTCCTTCTAATAACAATGAAATCTCCATATTATCTCGGTCTGCTTTCTAGGGGACCTACGGAAGTGTTGATTCACTTCTCAAGGCGCTGATATGTAGACACGTGGCAACTCGATTTGAAGATAGTGGGGTCCACGTCATACTTTGCCAAAATGGATTAGACCTGTCGTTGTCTGTAATCAGAAGCGGTCGTGTCGTTGGCCTTTAATCATACGAGCCATATGTTTATTATTCCCTTTGGTTTTCTTAAAGAGAGGAGTATATATATATATATATTTTTTTTTTTTTAATTAGTTGATCCTAGTCAGTATCAAACTAGAGAGTTAGGAGTAGAATCTGATCTAATTATAGCCGAATCATACCGTCCAACAAATTCAAAGAAAGATTGATCCATTGGATTTTAAACTAGTTTCCGGCGTCATGCAAAGCAACATAACCACCTGAAAATTTAAATCCTTGCATTTCAGCCTACATATGATTTTTGTTCAACGGAATTAAAAGCAAGAGAAAATGAATTTGAATTTAAATCTTATTTAAAGTGGGAAAATGTGAGAGAGTTTAGTTCGCCCTAAAATTCTTTCCCTTCTCTCTCTTCTCTTGTTTCAACCCCTTATCCGTCGTAAATTTTTGGCCAACGTCCGGTGGCTCTCAAAGCACATGCACTGTGCCTCTTTAGGTTAGTTAGTTGTCTTATCCTTGTTTTGTGTAGGGATCTTGGTGAAGTTGAATTCTATTGAGTGAATCTGGGTTTTTCTAGCCGAGATCGGAGATGGTGGTTTGTTCATCTTTCACCGGTTGATGGTCTCAGTGCATTAGTGAACCTGCTCCTTTGGATTTTTTTCTATTGGCCAAGCTTTGTCGCTTTTGGTTTCTCTCCTTTGGCCTTCTTCTTCATGATGGGTTCTTCCTGTTCTGACGAGTAGGGTGAAGGTGCTAACAATGGAGCGGCGAGTTTCTTCACATCGGCCTTCTCTCTCCTGGATTGAGGAGTCGTCTTCGGTCTTGGTTTTGGCGGTTCGGTATCTCGTCTCCGGTGGGTTAGCGACTACTCAAGCTTTGTCATGGTGTGAGGCGCTTGGTGTTGCGTCGTCGTAGTTTTTTTGCCTTCTCTGTTTGGGTGTACTAGGTGTAGATGTGCTTTAGTGTCTCTTTGAATTGATTTTGTTGGACTAGGGTGTTAGTCTCACTTTTTCGCCTAGAGTCTTGATGTCTAAGTTATGTTGGAGCTTTTGGCTGTAATTAGTTCTCTTCTAGGCTTGTGCATTGGTGAACCCGGAGTTTGTTTGATCTTTTGTTCTGGCAGCTTTTAAGTCTCGTCTTTTGAGTTCTTCCTAAAGTCTCATCAGTTTCGATCTGTTGTCTTTCTTGGTTTGCTGAGCCATGCTTCTCGATGTGATTCGTTCTCGCTCCTTGTCTCTACATTTCAGGTTGGATCGTATCTGACCCTTAATTTAGGTTTCTATCGAGGCTTCAAAGTCGTTGCAGACTGGCCGCATCCGGAAGATTGGTTCATGTTCTTGCCTGGGGTTTTTCTTATTGGATTATGAAGACTTAGTCTTTTAGATGGTGTGGTACCCTTGATTCACTATAGGAGGTCTCCGTTATTATTGTTATGTTTTGCACAACTTCCTCGGTAATTTGTTTTGGTTGGCTATCTGGTGGGGTTTAGAAATTGCTTTGGTCTTTTGTATCTATAACTTCTCGGATCTTCTATGTCTTGTCTTGGTTTTGAGTTCTGAATTCGCTTTAGTCTTTGGGACTTCTAATTGTCTATCGACTTAGTTTCCGAAGCTGCAATCTGTTGTCTTCGGCGTCTTTTGGAGATTGGTTATCTCATTGATCAGAGAGTGGCATCGATCTCTCGAGTTGCTTCTTTTGTTGCTTCGATGATTTTTTTCTGGCTGCGTATTCGTTTTGAATAGAGTAACCGTCGTCATCTGCTTTCTGTCTTGTTGGGGTGTTGTATCCCTTTGTTCTTTTGTCTTTGTGGGTGTGAAAATGTTAGTTCTCTGCTTCACATGTCTGTCTAACCTCTTAGCGAAAAACCAGGTTCTTTGTAATTTGACCCTATTTTCTCAATAAATTTCAGATGATAAAAAAAATCTTATTCAAAGTCAACTACCATTAGGCATTAATTAAAAAAAAACACTATCATTAGGCTATATATAACCAAACTGGACTGGTATAGTGAGTGGTATGAGAAGTTAAATCAATATAAATAAAGAAAAACACAAAAATATTGCTGTGAGGTGCTTGAGTATCTTTATATATTTAAGAAAAAAAACAATACTTGAGTATGGTGATTTGTTAGATTGATAAAAGCTTCAGCTATCCCATCATTATATTGTTTCTTTTTATAGGTGGTGTATTGGATCTCATCAAGCTTGGTCTTTTTGGTGATATGGTGGGCCTTTAAACGAAATCTGAATTTTTTTGGGCCTTTAAATTTTCATCTTCCCAATTACAAGGAACTAAAAAGTTTTCACATTTGGTTCTATGAATCTTTAACGTTTCCAATACATCGAAAGAGATGAATAAAAAATAGAAAAAACTCATTTCTGCTACGTCGAGCAGCAACCCGATTTTTTAACGGCTGAAACATCATCTCTGCTTCCGACATTAATCATTTGTCCTTTAGGCAAAGCAGTGGTTGGATCATCTCCAGCTTCAAGAGCCTTCTTGCTAACGACTCTGTAAATCTGAGTGAGAACCTCTGTGAAAGCGTTTTCGACATTTACAGCTTCGAGTGCCGAAGTCTCCATGAAGAATGTGTTTTCTCTCTCTGCAAAATCTTTCACTTCATCCGTTGAGATGGCTCGAAGGTGACACAGATCAGCTTTGTTACCTACGAGCATTATTACTGTGTTTGCGTCGGTGTGGTCCCTTAGCTCCTTTAGCCATCTTTCAACGTTCTCGAATGTCACGTGCCGTGTCACGTCGTAGACCAATAATGCACCAACGGCTCCTCGGTAATAAGCGCTCGTGATGGCTCGATACCTAATTGCATATACACTCTAAGATCAATAAGGGTGGGACAATTCAAACAAAAGTTAGTTGGCTTGGTGTGACGTAGTTTTGGTTTTGTTCAGTTTAGTTTGGTATTTGGAAAAGAATCACATATTAAAAAAAAAAATGTTAATGATACAAAAGAAGGATAGAAATAAAGAATTTTAACATAATTCAATTTTTATGTAATATTATAATATCCACTTGAAAAAAACAAATTTTATATAATTTTAATAAATTTTTGTTTATCAAACTTGGTTAAACTTTAGGATATTTTAGATGATAACTAATCTATCTATAAAATAATTTCGGTTTGATTATGATTTAAGCATCTAGATATATATTTGATTCAGCTTGGTTTATATGTCCACATATAATTGATTACCTTTCTTGGCCGGCAGTGTCCCATATCTGAGCTTTGACAATCTTGTTGTCGACTTGGATGCTACGTGTTGCGAATTCGACACCGATGGTTGAGCGTGAGTCGTGGCTGAAGTCGTTTCTAGTGAATCGGGATAGCAGATTTGATTTTCCGACACCGGAATCTCCCGTTAAGACTACCTTGAAGAGGTAATCGTAATCGTCTTCAGCTTTATATGTTCCCATATCTGGTTGCTACACCTTTTTTTTTGTATTTGTGATGTTTTAAGACAATTTTACACAAACATAGATTATCTGGCTGTTCCAAGAACTTTGGAAGACAAGAGAGAATTTAATCTTTGCAGATAATGGTTTTTTTTTTGGGTGTTTTTTTTTCTGTCTGTTAACGTTTCCTAAATTAGAGAAAAGACCAATGTTTTAAGAATGATGAATATAAGAAGAGAAAGAGAGCATTCAGATAATCAAGGATTCTCCTATATTTTACTGGTCATATGAATTTTGGGATAATCTAAATATATAACTCAAGATTGATCTCACAAAGAATACTACATAATCTTTTGTGTGATGATATTTGCTTAAAAGTTTTCTAGTTTAACTTTCTCGAAAAGGAGTCTTTTACATGTGAAAAATATTGCTAACAAAAAAACATTTTGACTAAAACGAAAACAACATAGCTAGTATATATATACTTAGTATTTTCCCATTTTTATTCTAAATTGTTCTTTTGATTTTGTTACTGACGAAAAAACGTTAGTGGATTTAGGTACTTCGGGTACTATTCATGTCATACCTCTGTTTTGTTTTATTGAATTGATTGTCTTTTTTTTTGGTAATTTTATTGAATTGAACTTATACACACCAAAAAAAAAAAACTTAATCTGGTCCACACATGAAATAAATTTGTTCATAAGAAACTCAATATCTAAATTTAGTCCCCAACTTAAACTTGTCCACATGAACTCAGTACCTTAGATATTTGGTCCGCTAAATGAATTAAACTTAATACATTTGGTCTCTCAAATGAATCTATGTTTTGGCCCACTTAATGAATTCAACATTGTCCATATAATGATGTGTGGCCAAATCTTCCCCATTTTTACAATACTTAATGGGGGTTCTGATCTCTCTAGTTATTCGACCAAAAATCTATCATAGTCTCTCTTTTTTTTTTTTCTTTAAACTGTATTATATTCCTTGACTCTTTTGTGGTTTCCTTACAACGACATCATTCGGAGCAATAAGGAGATGCAAGAGAAGTTAAGAAAGTTGTTTGAATATATAAAGAGCTTATAAATACAACTCATCATTAGACAAAGGGACGCTCAAGACTAGGTTGGAGTGGGATCATGGAAGTAACCAAACCAGATGGTAAGGAAGGTATCTTGGTGTGGGCAAGATACTCCTTGAGGTAGAGAAAGATTCCGAGCAGAAACCTGCCGGTCAAGACCAGCCAGTTTACTCCTAAGTAGTTGTTGGACTTGCCGGGTGACTCGACTTTGAGAAGTCGAGATTGAAGTGTGCAGCCGAGCATTTCTCTCCCTCCATAGTTCATAGACTGCAGCATGAAATGGTTAAGATACGTTTTATTTATCATAGTCTCTTCTGATTAGAATGAAATGGTTAAGATACGTTTTATTTATCCATGGCTAGAACAAATTTTATTTCCACAGTCAAATCGCTCCATCATGCTCTTTAACATTGGTTATGCTTCTTGTCATAAGCAGCAGTATGTCAACTATTTCGCTGCACGAGTGTACCTCGATAGGTGTCTTGTGGTACAGACCTCACTTGTCACGAATAAGTTTGACATGACGTGCTTCTTTATTGACAAAATTTTTTAATTTAGTCATGGACACACATTTATCCGTTTGGGTGTAGTTTATCATTTTGGAGGTCTAAATGTTGGGTGCTTTTTCTTTTGGAGAAAATTTGGAAAAAAAAAAAAACAAGAACTGGTCACATCGTTGTGGAAAAAGGTTCATGGAAAGCGCTTTGATGGATTTTGGCGTGGAAACATTCGAGAGGAGAACCTTACAACTAGTAGCACCTCCATCTCCATGTGTAGTGTCCCGATTAATTGATCCCAAAAAGTGAGAAAATCACTCTCAGCAGTGTCGTAGATGTCAATTACAAATCATGCATATTGTGTTAAGGCCGCATCACTATCAGATATGTTTTTAGAATTCCAGCTCTGAAAATTCTAACAAATATATATTTCATACGACAGTCTATCGACCTCAAACTAATTAACAACATAGTATATGTTTAAGAAATAAGTCTCTCGTTATCTTTTTAAAAGTTAAAGCCACAAATACTAAATTTTGTAATCTAGTGGTTTTTAGTAGTGGATATTGTATTATCGTATCGAAATTCAAGGTTGATTTTGCGCCCAACGAGGTGAAACCGTCGCACCACTAATTTTAAAAAGCTATTTATATTTTAAAAAAATAAAAGTAAAGAAAATTACGGATAAAGTAAAATAAAAACGGATTATTAAAAAGTGTATGGCTAGAGATGTTTTTTTAGAAAATAAAAGATTCAAAAACAAAATTATAAACTTTAATTATTTGTTCTATATATTGTTTCCAATAAATTTAATAAAATTAACTTCTGAATCATATCATTTGGAAATTTGATTAATCTAATCTTGATAAACGAATTTGATGAAACCAATGCAAAGATGATTTCTTTTGTGATATTTGAAGTTTTCACATGCCATATTAATATTTTAGTAGTACGCTTTGGCAAATTGCATATAAGAATCTCGTTTAAACTATTATTTTTTAAAGACTCAAAATATGTTAAAAATTGGCCTAGTCCAAATTCATACAGAATTAATATACAAAATAAATATTAGAAACAGTAATTACTTTAAATGGAAAGGAACGTCACATTTATTACAGCGTAGTTTATGATAAAATTGTTTTTTCTTAAAACCATAAAAGTCCTAAGAGTCTCACTGATCACCTACGACTCTACAAGGCTACAAGATACTGCAACCTGAGATCTAGTCGTAGATTCATAAATGTTATCCTTATCATTCGCAACATTTTGTTTGCATTACAAGAGATCTAAATCATCCTAGATCTATAAGTTTAACATCTTGGGCTATAGAAAAAGGAAAGATGTGAGAGAGGAGAGAGTGAACATGGAGTGAGTGTCATATGAATATGATATGATGATGAGAAGAAAGAGTTAAGATACTATTGTGTCAGTTTTGGACGTAAGAGAAAGTTTGTCCCACTTGTTGGTGAATCCACAGTTCCTCTGGTCAACACTCTTGTGAACCTATTTTTTTGTTTGTCTCTTTCTTAGCTTTCTATTTTTTCTTTCTTGTCACTTCATAGATTTCTATTTACACTCTTTAATCTCATTTAATTTCATGACAACATCTAATTTGCGATCGTAATTTTCTACTTTAGTTTCGAAAACGACCAATAGTTCCTTTTTTAAAACAACAATATAGATTTGGTTCCGTTATGATATTATTATGTTACTATATGTACATTGCTTTTTTCCCACAATGTTACTACTATACATAGTTATTTTTTTTTTAGCTATGCGTAGTTAAATTTTTAGTTTTGGCATTTCGGGGAAATTTAAGTGCACACGGCAGCATAGACAGTGGCAACAATGTGTCCATGCGGCACCATGAGATGTCCAAACTTAGTAACTTATTCTTAATTTCATTGAGTCTGATATAAATTAAAAAAAAAGCTTGTACAAATTATGGAAAACTACATAAGAAACAAAGCTTTATAAAATTTATGTAACGTTTATTATTATGATACATAGTAAATTACAATATTTATTTTTTAGACGTTGCATTTTGGTAAATTATAAACTGAACATTTGTGATATCCATGGCGAATTTATTTTAAATATAAATAATGCGGTGATAAATTAAATATTCGAGGAAATTATTGGTAAAGTTTTCTTGTTTAATTATGAATATGATAGTAAAAAAAAGAGAGTGCAAACTAAATGTTGTGCTGTAGAAAAAAAGAAAATAATAGAAGCATGGGTAAAGCTAACTTCAAAGCGACAAGATGAAGGAAAGAGTCAAACAGTGGAAAGTAGGACCGTAGGACCATGTTTTTATTGAGAAACATTTGTGTGATTTGATATTACATTTTTATTATGCACTTTTCAACATCTGATTTGATCTAACAAAGCCCCTACCTCGCTAGACCCTCCTTTGTATTCAACTACAACTATTTACTAAAATGTTATTCTCTTTTATTCCCTTAAATACATGTAGGCACTCGTATACTCCATCACATAGGAGTAAATTAAATCTGAAATCATGAATTCAGAGTTAAAATTTAAAGCAAAAGGATCATATCAACTGACTGTCAAAACTCTGTTTCCTAACTTTGATACGTTACTTATTCCTTTGTACCAAAATAATTCGTTTTCTTATGATGTAAAATATTCACATGATTATCTTATGTTTGGACATCTAAAAATAACAGTTACTGTGATTTGAACTTCTTCTTTTTTCGTAAAGGTTAATTTTATAGCAAAAACGCTTATAATCTATTATTTATTTATTTAATTTTATTTTCTAACCCTTTTCTATTTATAACCTATTATTTATTTATTTGGATAATCATATCTTATAGGATATATTTGAACATAACCACCTAAATAATCTTACTGATAGAAAACCTGAATTACAAGTAGAAAATGTTATATAGTGTGGCTTGTAAGTTTTAACATAAAGAATAAGAAAAAGTTGCTATATGAATATCAAATGTGAATTAGTATAATTCTTAAACTATTTAAATGATTTTTTCTTTATTTTCAAAAGTTGATATCATTGACTCATTGTGTAGTTTAAAGCATTCTATACTAATTTTAGTAACGTTTTTAATCTCCGGGATTAAAGTGAAATATCACCTCACGTGGACAGTTCAAACTCCCCCACTTCCCGCAAGTAAACCTTACATCACAGTCTAAACACTCAACATAACGCATGACCTAATTTACTTTCTCGTTGGGTAATGTGAAGCTTCTATATTACTCATCCCCATATTAGCTAATTGTTGAACAATTCCACATATATATATAATATTCAAATGAAGAAACATAAGCATTATAGATTTTTGAAATAAAAACGAATTACACGCAGCATATATTGGCCAACAATATATCGAGAGTTTTGTGAATGTTTTAACCCGAAACTCATACATCACACCGTCACAACAGGTAACTGAAACCAATATTTTATAAAATCTAACATTTAAGCCTACGTACGAGAGAGATAGTGAAAGAAAGAGACGGGTCTTAATTTCTTCTGCAAACTCAAATCTCCCACACGACTAGATCTGCAAAAGCAAAAAAGAGACCTCGAAATTAATCACATAAATAAAGTGTATATATATATATATATTTTAATTGTATATATGATTATATACACACACATGCAGGCACATCCTCCGAAATACGGAGTAGAATCTATACTACAAAAGTCAAAAAACACGAAGGCCAAAAAAAAGAAAAAAAAACCCAATGAATGCTTTACAGAAGCGCAAGGTGTGTGTGTAATTAAATTAGTTTGAGTCAACATTGTTGACCTAAGCCAAACAACATGTCTCTCGCATGCATTTATCCATTTTAGATCCCAATGAAGAAATAAACTACTATAGATCTACAAAACCAAGATTGTATAGCCATTAGTTAAGTATTTATTTTATTTAACCTATGGTGCTATCTTAGCTATAGTGAAGTGATTGTATAAACCTTAATTAATTAGTATAACAAGGAAAAATAGAGAGGAAACAAAACCAGATAGTAGGAGGCTCCATGTTGAAGAGGGTGAAGAGCGACTCCATATTCATCGGTGACAATGGGCTGACCCGCGGAATTAATGAGAACAACATCTTCCCCGAATGCATCTCTCACATTGAAGGGTCCAGGGCTCACATCAAGCTCCATTTCATTGATGAGCACCCTTATTCTCGAGCCCGCTCCTTCCGAGTTAGCCATTATTTCATGTTAGTGTGATCATGACTATATGTTAACACTAATCTATATAAAACATACATATATATATATATACACCTCATTTTATCAAAAAGAAAGAGATCAGGGTATACAAATAAACAATCATTAACAAACTAATAAACATGATTTTTTTTGTAAGATTTATATTGATTAATGTGTCCCTTCCATTGTTGACACACAATTAATGTATCTATGGTATTGAGTAAAAATTAAACATATAAGTAATAACTTAAAAGGGTGATAACTTTATATATCAGCATACCTTGAACTTGAAGCTGGTCCGAAGTTGATGGGACAGTAGCGAGAGAATGCGAAGTAGTAATAGTAGAAGTAGTGGGGGGAACATGAAGCATGATGTTATTGTTGTTGTAAGAAGTGGTTTGATGACAAGTAGTAGTAGCGTAACAAATCTGAGGCTGTGCTTGCTGCAACATCTTCATCCTCATTTCTTCATCTTCTTTCTCACTCAAGTGTTGATGATGAGTTCCATAACTCATACTACCACCACCGTTCATGATCTCACTCAGCAGGAGTCCGGTACATGGCCCTAACGTTGGAGCAGGTTTCTGTTGCTCGATCATATCACCGGAGAGAAACCCTAATTGGGATGAGACATTGATCCCTTCAAACCCTCCCACGGTTGAAACCGGGAAGAGAAACGCCGCTTCCGGCGGAAACATCCCCATCATTTGACTACCACCCAAAGAGAGATTTGTGTTGCTATTGTTCTTGTTTTTGCGGGGTTTGGTGGATTTGGAGGAGGAAGTTGAGGAGGAGGAAGAGGAAGAGGAAGTCGAGTTTAGTGAGGAAAGAGGTTGTGATTGCGGCTGTGGTGGAGGGAGGGAGTGTTTGGAGTGGCTGTGGAGGAGGCGGAGTTTGTGTTTGCTACGGGACTTGCGGTTTTGGAACCAATAAAAGACGTTAGCGTCACCGACTTGGCCGTATTCTTGAAGCTGAGCCCTAATCCTCCTGATCTCCTCTCTCGGTGGATTCACCATCCCTGAGTTGAAGATGGCTTCAAGAATCCGAATCTGCTCCGGCTTTGGATTCCATCTCGGTTTTGGCTCTGGACTCCTCTCCACCTCACACCCTTTTTTGGCAAACCGTAACAAAAACCACATCTCACCAGATTAGAATTCTCTTCTCATCAAAAATTTCAATTATTGCTAGATATGTAAAATTAAGTAGAAGGACCTGAAGAGTAGGGAGAAGATCGGTGGGAAGCAGAAGGCAAGATAGAAGAGTTGATGTCGTGTTGCCATTGATGGGGATGAGGTTTGGACTTGAACATGCTTGGCCAGTGTCTATTCGAGGAAGCCATAAGTACTGATTTAACTCGATCCGAAGAACACAGATGTATGTGTATGCATATGACGATGATTGATGTTGAATGATGATGTGATGTGTCAAAAGAGAAGAGGAAAAGGCAAGAACAGAATGGCTGATGGGAAGAAAATAAAAATGTGAATAGGGCAAAAGGGTTACAACCTCTTTCTCTCCCTCTTATAGTCTCTCTTCACCTACCCAACCTCTCTAAAAATATTCATCCTTTTTACATAAATTTTAAGTTTTACCCATATCTACACCAGTTCTGTATATATATATACACATATATATTTCTTTATTTTACCCATATAAGTGTATTTATATGTGTACGTTTTTTTTTATTTTACAATATTTATATGTGTACGTTTTAGGAAAGATTTCACATTCAACAAAAATAAAATATTTTTTAAAAAGACAATTTTTTTTAGTTTTTACTTATTTTTAAATATCACTAGGCTAAATGTATCATTTAGTGATAAGATTTTTAGGGGTTAGTTCCTTTAGACCATCTCTAACGGGAGCTTTTAATGGGGTTCTTAACCCAAAACTAAAAAAAAATTAAAAAAAAATGGTAAATAAATTAAGAACCGATCTTTAAATAAGAATTTTTAGAGCCGGTTCTAAAGATGATGTGGCACCGTGTTATTGGGTGGTGACTGTATCAAAATTATCGAGGTTTTTTTTTCCGACTCTTTCTCTCTTTATCGGCTCTCGCCAATGGATACCATCTGAAATTGTGTCTGAAATTGAGTATGAATCTGTTGAAATTGTATCTGAAATTGAGTCTGAATCCGATTCTCTCTTTAAGATACTTTCATCTTCTATTTTCGGAATTAAGGTTCCTTCGCTTTCCGTTCGATTTTCTTTAGCTGATATGAAACCCATCACCAATGGATTCTACTACTACTGCACTCGTCGTCAAGGTACATAACCTTTCTTATCCTTAGTTTTGTTACCGTAGCTGTCGCTGTCGCTGATTCTAGGTTTTCCGGTCACCGTTTTATTTTTGTGTGTTCGTTTTGAATTTTGCTATTAATCGACTCTCTATCTCTCTGTCTGGAAATTAAAGCATAATTTGAGTTTTCCTTGACTCACTTAGCAGTATCTTCAGAAGCGCTAAGATAGATTTAAAATAGAAGTGATCGTATCCAAAATCATAAATTGGTGTTCGATCGGGATCGCTAAGCTTGTTTTGTTCTTTCAATTTTGTTTCTGCGAATATTTCTTTTGCCGCAACAATCTGATGTTGTATAGTTTATTCTTTTGTGTTTGCTTTTTATTGGCAGAGGAGCTGAGAAGATTAAGCTGTTGAAGTCAATGGGTGTGGATCATGTTGTTGATTTAGGCACTGAAAATGTTATTTCAAGTGTCAAAGAGTTCATCAAGGCTAAAAAGCTTAAAGGAGTTGATGTTCTATATGATCCTGTAGGAGGGAAACTAACCAATGAGTCCATGGAAGTTTTGAAGTGGGGAGCTCAGATTTTAGTGATTGGTTTTGCCAGCGGTGAAGTACCCGTCATTCCCGCTAATATAGCTCTTGTTAAGGTAAACAATTTGTCTTGTAATAGAGAAGAAGAACAAGCTTTTTACTCGAGACTCGAGAGAGTCAAACCTTCACATTATTCTCGAGTAAGTAGCTTGTGTGTTTATTCTTGTTCAAGTGTGTCTCAAGTTTTGAGAGTCAAAACAATTTATACACAATATTTCAAAAATAAAAATTTTAAGAACCTCACCATTCGAGTATGTTTTTTTTTAAGAAATCCCACGAGTATCTAAACTTTTGATTTTGCAATATTTCAATTATAAATATGGTTAAGAACCCCTCTGGGTTCTTAACTATTGGAGATGCTCTTAGAGGCGAAATGTATATTACCAATAAAAACACAAAAGGCTTTTACAAAATATCGAAGGAACATTTAATTAGAAAAAAAAAACAATGCTAGTGTTTCAAGTACGTTATAATGTGCTATGTAAATCACATTTTATGTGCTAGTTAAAAAAAAAGCGTATGTGCTATTCAAATCACTAATAGGTTGACCATAACAAAGTAGAAGACAATTTGTATAGAGGACAATTTGGAAATCCTAAATATATTCAACAGTAATTTAATTAGTTGTAGACTTGTTGTTGTATCATGAGTGTCTTTTTCGCCAAATAATTTTACGTTTACATTTTGAAATTTACGTTGCTTCGTGTTTTATACTTTTAGTTATAATATATTAATTACATCTCTAATAATTAATTTCTCAAGTAGAAAACAGTAAGAGATCGGAAGAAACTCGAAGTGATCATTAATGCAAACCCATGCCGCTCTTCCTTACAGTTCTTGCATTAAAATCCAAACTGCTTCTGCAGTTCAAACGTACGAACTCAAATTTCTTCAGAAATTGAAGCAACAGACTCTTTGAAAGCGATCCATGTTTGGTTCTGAACTAGGATTTCTCATTTTTTTTTTCCCTCTCTTCTGACATCTCGCAAAACATTAAATAGAACCAGACAGAAAGATGGTAATTTAACTCCTTTTCCCACATTTTATTTTGTCGTAGAAATATTTATTTAATTATAACAAGATGGGCGTTGTATTTTTTTGTATATGTTTTTTAAAAATATAGTCTCATATGTGGTGGAGTTAATTTCCGGACTCTCAGTCTGAGAAAAGGAGGATTCTCTCGGTCACCTTCGGGGTTCAGCTTTAAATTTGGAGAGGGGAGCACTTGGTTTGTTTGGATGTAAGAGTAGTCATAATCAATTAGCCAAACACGATTTTAGGGGGTTTGCGATGTAATACTGCAGAAGAAAACAAGTAATTTAATGGAAAAAATAAGAATTTTTAAGAGGTCAGGATGGGTGGTGGTATAGTAATTGCCAAGAAATTAAGGTCATTTTTTTATTGGATTGACTCGAGGGTCTTTGTTGATCGTTCCCATTAATAATGTGTCAATAATTCTTCAATTTCTTTTGTAATATTAAGATTCTTTTCGTCTGCATTTATTTCAAAGATAAAGGAAATGCGAGCTTTTTTATCAAACCAAACAAATTGTAAGGGATAATGTTAAACAGTATTAATTTATACTATCTAGGGGTGGGCATAATTTTTGCCCCGTCCTATTCCTATTCCATTCCGTCCTATTCTTGGTTGGAAATTCATGTCTAATTCTACAATATATTTTCATATGGTAAAAGCTTTTGATTCTCATTTGGAAACGAAATGGAGTGGAACGGAAACGAAAATTCTCAAAACTCCATTTGGGATCAATTATATATAATAGATATTATTTTATATATATCCCATAAATATAATAATAGAAAATTAGAAATATTGAATCTCATAAATATAACTTTTATTCTTTTAATATAAATATTTTGATATTTTGTATGTTTAAAGGTGTTTTTTTCTTTCTAACTAGCTACTATTTTGTTGACTCTTTTTGCATAGTACTCAATAAAAAAAATAAAACAAGAAATGATGTGAGGGAATATGAAGATTAGTTACTTGTTTTTTTTTATTGAGTACTATGCAAAAAGAGTCAACAAAAATAGTAGCTAGTTAGAAAGAAAAAAATAAAACTAGAAATGATGCGAAGGAATATGAAGATTAGTTACTTGTTTTTTTTAAAAAACTTTTTTGGCAGTTACTTGATTTATTAGGCTTTTAAATTGCTGAAATTTATTTTGGTTTATTTTAATTTTGATAATTTATGACTACGAAGTTTATGTTGAGTTCTTTTTAATTTTAAGATTTTTTATTCGTAAACAAACACATTTTTAATAATTCATTTGTTTGTCATGTTTAATTTTTAGGATTTTTTGTTTCTCCCTGCCCCTTCCCATCCCAAATTTTATCTGGAACATAAATGAGACATTTTTTGTTATTCTCGAATTTTCATCTCGTTTCTATAAAATTTTGTCCCAAATTTCCGTTTATCCACCTCTAACTCTGTGTATAGGATGTAAACTTTGTCAATTTCATATTTAAAAAGCTTCTTTATGCAAATACAACTAAACTAAATCGTTAGCCATATCCAATAAGCGATCGAAAAATTTGGACAACCACCTTTTACTAAACTAAAAACTTAAACCTACAGATCCCAGTCACATTTATCAAACTAAATGCATAAGTCTAACAAAAAAAAATTATTACCCTCTAATTTTATAATTTTTGGTGGCCTTGGACAAATGCCCTTCCACATAACCGTAAACACTCGTGTAAAATAAATCTTTATGTAACATAGCGAATTTTCGTTCCAAGGACCGGTCCAGGGTCATTAAAGATTCCAAAGTAAAACAAAAAAATTGGTCTTATTTTAAGCAAAAAATAAAGTATTTAAATTCAGTATACATTAATACTCTCATTATTTAGTACATTATTTTCTTTTTCTTTTTTGAATAAAAGAAAATATAATTTATGTTGAGCTGTTTTGGTGCTCGGGCCTTTGCAGCTTAACTTCGGCTGAAGAATCAGGAAATGGCGATCAATGCAACAATTTAAATATTCTCATTAAAGAATTTAACACGATATACTTGCTTTTAATCAAGTAATTTACTAACGGTCTTATACCAATATAACTTACATCCATAACAATGTATATACCAAAACTAAATTACTAATAAACTCTCTCCTGCATTTTAGTGTTGATTTATTATACACGTCTAACTGTCTAGTGATTAAAAAAACCCCTTATTTTTTTCCATTTGTTTTGGGAGTATCTAGATATTGGAAATGTCTTATCTGGTTATAGAAAAGTAGTTTTTAAATTTTACATTTTAAAGTAAAAAAAGAATTCCAATTAGCTATCGGATTGGGTTTGTTTGCTGATATTTCATCTTTATGTTGTGGTACATTTCTACATCTTCGTAGGTATACAGTTTATTATTCTTTCAATTTTATTAGAAAAATATTATTGGCGTCATGGAGGAACCCTAGATTTCAGTGGGATGTTCAAACAGCAATCAATTTGACATGTGTTTTACATATTGGGACCACTACAAGCGAATGAAAACCTTAAAAGCTCAACAAAGTACATATACTTTTTTTTGTTTCTTTTCTTTTTGGAAGATAATTGTATTTTCCTTTTAACCAAGAAATTCCACAACTTACACAAGATGCATATCCTCATTGAATCATAAAGCAAAACATGTTAAATTAGTTTATTTTCTGGATAATTATATCCATAGAACTATATATAAATATATACTTGTGATATTAAATTATGAAGGTTTCAAATATTAGTAAAAAAAATTGTTACTAAAATGATATTAAATTTAGTTACAAAAGGGAAATGAAATATGAAATAAAAGAAGTGAAGCGACATCGTAGAGAAGATCCAGGCAGCTTAAGAATGGCATGGGACACAACACAACTGTGAACGTAGCACTTAGCAGAAAGTGCGGAGAACTGATCACATCCATCAATTTCTTTTTATAAACTGCCACTTCACTTCCCTATTATCTTTCGCTTTCTTTTGTTAAAGCAATTATGTTTTTTTTACCATTTTCATTTAATATTCATTCTATTTAAAATTTTAACAACAAATATTCAGATATTTTCTGTTAATTGGTTTCAGATCCACAGATGCCATTAATCTTTCTCTCTCCCTCGATTACACACACATGTACATGTGTATGAGATTTAATCAGATTGGAGCTATTAACATATACAATTTTTTTTTGTTAAAGTACATATACAAACTTAAACTAAAATCAACAAAGAAATTACACAGTGACTTTAATAATATTTAAAAATAATAATTATGTGTTTTACTCACACTTCTAAATACTAAATAGTAAGATATATAAAAAATAATAATAAAAATAGTAAGATATTATACACAGTATCTAGAAAATATGGATGGTTAAACCGATGTACCGAGTTTTTTTTTATGTTTTTGCTTTATGTGGGGTTTCATATATATAGCAAACTTGTAAGATCGCTTTCAAAATCAAATGTTCAAATAGTAAATTCTTTATTTTTAGCCTCAAATTAATATACATGTCTTTCACTCATATCTATAAGTTGTACATGATAGGAGCAATTAATTGTGTGTGTGTGTGTGTGTGGTGGTGGGGGATGATGGATGGTGAGTGATCCATACCGAATAGTACTGAACCGATAAGTGTTTGATTTTAAAATAAGAGAGAGATTTAAAGTTTTCTATTTTTGTTTTCATCTTCCTTGTGGATTCATATTTTGCTACTACCAATTTGTCCCTAACCAAAATGTCAATAAATAGTACGATTACTTCAATGCATGAATATACTACAGTATAGTTTAATAGCTCGAAAGCTGATATCACCTTAATTGAGTATTTCTCAACATTTGAAGTTTGTTTTACAAAGAATCTTCATATATTGTTTTAACATCTAACTAGCTTCAAGATACACTGCGGACCTGCGGTTGCTGTGCGCATTCAACGTTTGTATTATCATAAATCATTATCATAATTGTTTTTCACAATTATAGTTGGTTACATTTCAGATTAGTTTTCTAGATTCTAATAAATTTATATATATGGCTAGCTACACGGCCAACAAAAGACTTATTTTATTGATAAACTCACTCCAATACTTATATATATATATATAAGCGCATATCTTTTCCTATAAGAATTAAAGAATATACACACTTCTATAGCCTATCATTATATTATAATGTTGCGAGCGATGCATTAAATGAAAGGTACAGAGAGAGGGAGCAAGAGAAATGGGTTCTAGGAGAGGTTGTAAGATTGTAAGCTAAAATTGCGCTCATTTTTTGCAGTCTCACTAAATGCTCGCATTAGTAAATACACCAACATGCCTTCTCTTCAATGTCCTAATTTCCATTCACATGCAATTTCCCCACTTTCCATTTTTGTTTTTGTTATCCTTCTCTTTGTTTACGTACTATCGATCAGTTGTCCGTTTCCATACTCTTTGCCTACGCTTAATTTTTGTTTAACTAATGTGCGACTTGACAATTTTTGTTTTTAAAAACTAACTAGATTCTATGTACTTTCTCACCGTAAACATTATAAGACGGGAATTACCTGATTACCTCACAAAAAAATAATCAAATTCTTGTTATAATTTTCTTTTCAAAATACAAATCCGATATCTTTTCTCTCCAGGCATTCTACCCAACTTACAAGTTTAGATTTTGGTAAGCATAGATCAAACTAATTACAAAATAATATAGTTTTAACATTGTATGGATCATTAATCTTAAAAAAAAGAAAAATTGTATGGATTGAGATTTTTGTAAGAACTATATTAGTTCATGCACTCGGTAGTTTATCATAAACTATATATATAATTTTAAAAGTCCATATGTAGCTCATGAACTAATCTAGTTCTTACAAAAAATGAAAAGCCAAGTACATGCGTAGGATTGTGGTATTCCAAACTTCCAAAAAAGAAAACATGATTCTTTCAATTTAATCTATTGGGTAGTACGTTTAACTTATATTTAAACCATGATTGATTGTGGTATAACATATTATCTCTGTTCCTTATTAATCATATTTTCAGAAAAAAAAATTGTTTCGAAAATTTGTTATTTCTCTATTTCAATGCATTTTTAGTTGATAATGATGATGAATTGTAAACTTCAAAAAAAAAAATTGAATACTATTGGTTTAAAGTTATAGAAAATTGTTAATCACAAAAATGATGCATTTATAATCAACAATATACCATATCGTTCGTGTATCACCATCGAAATTAAAATTCACATATTGTATATTGTTGACAAAAAAAACTCCATGTGTTTAATAGAATATACACATAATTAAAACAAACTTAAGTTGACCAAAGACATAAACATCATGTATTTATACTTAAGAGGTTGACAAAGATGGAGAAAATGCAAGATTTGTTAATTAATTCCATCCCATTGGCAATAAGTGATTTGAAAAGCCTAAGAATCAGTGATCACTTATCTCACACGTGTATAATAATGAACTTTTCAGAACAAACATCTTTTTGGTGTGTGTAAAATAATTTTGAAATATCAAATTTCTAAGTAAGAGAGATTAGTTTCCGAGGAACATCCTCTTATAGGAATGAGAGTAGGCCAAGGGAAATAGGAATTCCTAACAACATTCTCTCAAGTTTATTTGTTTGAGTTTGTATAATAAAAAATTGTCAAATAACATAATTAATATCTAACGTTTACATTATTATAATATTGTTTGGATCATACAGAACTAGTAAATAAACCCTATAATGCATTGGGATTAGGATTTAGAGGGCATAGAGAAACGAGATTGTTTGAAGTAAATACTAGTTTTTTCTAATACTTGGGACTAGATACAAACATAGTGATATATTACTATTAGAATTCTTGCTCGATCGGATCCTTGGTTAATTGTTTGTGACTCAAATTTACCACTAAATTGTCGAACATGCTTAAATTGTTGCGCATAAAACAGATGTATTAAAACGAAAGTGTTGTTAGAAAATAAAAATCAGATAAAAAATCAAGTATACTATACATTTCATTATATTTGTACTTTACAAATCAAAAACATTATAAACACTGTTAATTCCGCAAACTGTTCCAGACAACGCGATGGACTTTAATTAAGAAAGCTACCAACAGTGTCTGATTCATTTAGGCATTTCTGCTCGTTCCGTAAGGTGAATGTTGATGTTATGGATCACTTAGCTTCTTAAGGATACCGAAGCTTGTACTACTCAGAATTTGATATGTGATCTATTAGAGCAGTGTGTCCGGCGATCTTTGACTGAAGTCAAATGCTTCTACGAAAGAAACAAGAATTAGAAATAACGAGAACATATCATTTAGCATACTTTAACTAACTTGTAGTATATTATTTGATCCATATGAACACTGAAATAATCGATGGAAACAGATGAGATCTGTCACTGTCACTCTGCTATGCTGAAAAGTCAACTAAGTGGACACAGATCTCCTTGATTAATTTCTCTAGCATATGAAGATAATTTTGTCAAGAATTGGGCATTTGGTGTAGTGGTATGATTCTCGCTTTGGGTGCGAGAGGTCCCGAGTTCGATTCTCGGAATGCCCCCATTCTTTTTCAACAATGGTGCCAAATTTTCAAAGATGAATGTTAAAGTCAACATTTCCACATAACTTGGCTATCATGAATTCACTTTTGGACGATTATGCAAGCAGCCGAGCAGTAGAGGGTGCAAGAGGTCCCAGGTTCGATTCTTGGAATTCCATATCAAAATATTGGTTAATAGTTTAAGACTATTAACAGAGAGTAGGTGGAGAGTAGATAAGGTAGATTTGAGTCCATACAAGTGTTCGGAAGCTAAAGAAGTTAACACTTACAGAAAAGACTCTTTAGAGTCCGGCTAATAATGGAAACAATGGTGCCGCCGGAGAGTCCAAGACCACACATAATGGTGTTTCCATTCCCAGCACAAGGCCACTTACTTCCACTACTAGACTTAACTCACCAACTCTGCCTTCATGGAGTCAACGTCTCCGTCGTCGTCACTCCCGGAAACCTCCAATACCTATCTCCTCTTCTCTCTGCTCATTCCTCCTCCGTAACTCCTGTCGTTTTCCTTTCCCTTCTCATCCTTCACTCCTACCCGGCGTTGAAAACGTTAAAGACATCGGAAACTCTGGGAATCTTCCAATCATGGCTTCTCTTCGTCAGTTTCGTGACCCTATCATTCTTTGGTTCCGTTCTCATCAAAATCCTCCTGTTGCTCTCATCTCTGATTTCTTCCTTGGATGGACTTACGATCTCTGTAATCAAGTAGGTATTCCTCGCTTTGCTTTCTTCTCCTCCGGTGCATTCTTAGCTTCTGTTCTCCAATTCTGCTTCGACAACATCGAAGTCGTCAGGTCAGCGGATCAAGTTCATTTCTTGGATCTTCCTGGTGCTCCGGTTTTCAAGGAGGAGCATCTTCCGTCGGTGGTTCGACGCTGCCTTCGATCTCCGTCACAAGATCTCGAAAGTGTGAAAGATAGTTTGATGAACTTTTTGAGCTACGGTTGCGTTTTCAACACGTCTGAGTGTTTAGAAGCAGAGTATATGGATTACGTGAAGCAGAGGGTAGGTCATGATCGGGTTTTCGGAGTTGGTCCGCTTTGTTCAGTCGGGTTAGAACCGGTTGGTATGGATAAATCCGATCCATTGCTGAGCTGGCTCGACGGATGTCCAAACGGGTCAGTGTTATACATCTGTTTCGGAAGTCAAAAGACGTTGACCAAAGACCAGTGTGGTGCTCTGGCTCTTGGACTCGAGAAGAGCATGGTCCGGTTCGTTTGGGTGGTTAAGAAAGACCCGATACCCGAAGGATACGAAAACCGGGTCACGGGTCTGGGAATGGTTGTTCGAGGGTGGGCTCCGCAGCGTGCGGTGTTGCAACACGCGGCGGTTGGAGGGTTTTTGAGTCACTGTGGTTGGAACTCTGTGCTCGAAGGATTAACGAGTGGAGTCACGGTGTTGGGGTGGCCAATGGAGGCGGACCAGTATGTGAACGCGAGGTTGTTGGTGGAGGATTTGGGTGTGGCAGTTCGGGTTTGCGAAGGTGGTGAAACAGTGCCTGACCCAGATGAGTTAGGTCGGGTCATAGGTGAAACAATGGGAGAGTGTGGACGTGAAGTGGGTGCTCAAGCGAAGGAGATGCAGAGGAAGTTAGAGCCCGAAGTAAGCTCTTTTGCTGATTTAGAAAGACTTGTCAATGAATTTGGTCTTCTTTGAAGATTTGGAGTCGACAGAAATAAAATAAAACTACACGAGCAAAATAATTATCACAAATTTACACGAGAAAAAGTGATTTTCCGATCATATTTGTTCCATTAATTTAGTTGTGAATTTGTCTATGACCGAGGAT
>CM051376.1:7934505-7947005 GCA_028015245.1 Cardamine occulta | reverse complement strand
AGGCAACCGAATTTCCAGAACACTTTATTTGACTGAGTCACATCAACGGCCAAGCTTATGGTGCGAGAAGTCTGAATTCAATTCACAGAATGCCACATTGACTTTTATGAAAGAAATGTGTTTTATATTTCTATATCCATGGGCACTACATTATCAGACATGCTTAAGTCAACAATCACCACAACATACCCCTGTATTCATATCTTTTCCCCTGTATTCCAGACGGCGTTCGGTAACGCAAGAATCAAACTTATATTAAACTATTTACAGCAAAACTACAGAAGAAAAGAGGCAACTGAGTTTGAAGATCCTATTGTTTTTGACAGTTGCATCAAATTCTACTGAACAGAATGTTTCACTTTCCAAACATCCAAAGGACATATTCTAGGCATTTTGCATCAGATTACAGACATTAGACATTAATTACGACTTTCAAACTTGATTATGTTTAAAAGTCAACAAGCAAAACAAGATCCAAATTGTATCCTTGTTATCAGATCCACTGGCTCCGACACTAAAATATTTCATCACTAAAGGTCAACTAAGAGATCTAGATTCACTTCACAATGTTTTCTTTAGTCTTTTTAACAACATTGCTCAACAATTGGGCATTTGGTCTAGTGGTATGATTCTCGCTTTGGGTGCGAGAGGTCCCGAGTTCGATTCTCGGAATGCCCCCATTGACTTTTTTAACAGTGTATGTTTCGTATGCCAGCTAAATTTGATACTGGCAGTTTTGTTCTTTGGTGGCATATTTTCAAAGATCATGTTCAACTCAACAGTTGAACAGTTCCTAGAATACCATCAGTAAATTACAAACATCACGGAAACATACCTTTACTTTCAGGTCATATGATTGAGATATCCAACCAGATAGTATCAGACACAACGCAACACAGCAAACCGCTATGATTCTCCGAGAAGCTGCAGGAAATGAAATAAAGGATAACAACTTAGTTAACAAACTTAATAGAAATTCAAAAACAGGTACTTTTAGATGAACAACAATCGGGCATTTGGTCTAGTGGTATGATTCTCGCTTTGGAGTGCGAGAGGTCCCGAGTTCGATTCTCGGAATGCCCCATCAACTAATTTTGGACTATTGTTCTAAAACCCAGAAAAAAACAAGTAAGGCAAACCAAAATGCATAGTTTTGTGCTTTTAACCAGATTCTGAGTATGAGCTACGAAAACTCAACAGATACACCCTTAAATTCTAAAGAAACAAATTCTACTGATCATAACGTTTTCACATTTCAAATATCCCAAGGCCATAAACTACACATTTTACATCAGATCTCAGACATTAGACACTACTTACCGCTTTCAATATTGATTATGTGGTAAGGTCCATTAGGAAAACCAGATCCATATTGTCTCCTTGTCATCAGATCAACTGGCCTATATTCTTAGAACTAAAACCACCTTCCTATATGCAACTCAACAAGAAATGCCTCTAGTCCTATCACCTGCATTAGTGACTCTAGAGACACTAGAACATCAAAGAGTAGGACAATGCATTTTTTACATGAATTTACACAATAGCCTTCCCTTAGCTTATTAATTACATCAAGAACTGAGAATTAGGTTAGGTCTAGTAATATGCTTGTGGCTTTTATTTCCTAATTATCACGGAAATCACATACTTCACATCATCTTATAGAATTTTTAGCATAAATATCATGTGCAGGTGTTCAGAATAAATTGACTATTGAAAATGCTTTTACATAAGCAGTGCCAATGGCGAACTGAACAAATAGTCACAAAGTATATTGTCTTCTGATTGAGTCTCACCAAAGAGCTTCCACAGGCTAACCAATATATTGGTAAAATATTTTCAGCCACAACCAGAAATTCACTTTCCAATGGTCATTCCCTAGACTCTCAGTCGTGAAACAGATCCTACAGATCAGATCTGGAGCATTCTATGAAGACTAAAATATTCATCACTGAAAAGTCAACTAAAGAAACAAGATCCAACATTGAATTAATATGTTTTTTCTATATAGCGCTTTAAACTCAACTACTCAACAGCAGGGCATTTGGTCTAGTGGTATGATTCTCGCTTCGGGTGCGAGGGGTCCCGAGTACGATTCTCGCTTCGGGTGCGAGGGGTCCCGAGTACGATTCTCGGAATGCCCCCATTTTTTTTTTTTACAGTTTGTGATGATAAAAGCAAGCTCAGCATTGTTAGATAATAAAGTATATTTATACTTGTCTTTTCCCAGACCACTCTTAACAATTCAAACAACATGCACTTCTAAGGTCAACTAATCACAACGCATTGTTAAGACTTCAACAATTGAAATTCCAAAGTCAACAATAGAACAAGATCTGAAATGTACCTTTGCTCTCCATCAGATCATTTAAATTTGTTGATTCCAATCTCAGATTCAGCCACAAGACATGCTGCAAGAATTTCCAAGAGTGAGCTGCACCAATAAGAAAAGGCTCGTTAACAAAGAACGAACAACCAGCTAAAGATCAAGAGAAAGTAGACCTCTCTTTGAACACAAGATAGACGAAAGCAAAAAAAGGCTTTAACAGAATCACCTATTTATTCGGCTGTAACCTTAGCAACAAGATCTAAAAGTCAGAATGTTTCTGATCCAAATCCAAAGGCCATAACCTAGTCAGTTTAACAGTGAGAAATCAAATTTCAGACATTGGATCTGATGGTATGATACCACATCTATGCATTTATGAGATTTTTTAATCAAATGAACTAAGAAAACAAGATCCAAATTGTATCCTTATTTTCAGATGCGTTAGCTTAGATTCTAGTAACCTTCCTGGATTGGTTCTACTCATTACCTACAATAACAAATGTCAGACATAACAAATTGAGGGTTCAAATTGGCATTTCCAAAAATGCTGAAATCTTAACAGCATGCTCTTAGGCATTTAAAATGGAGTTACAACAGCAACCGGGCATTTGGTCTAGTGGTATGATTCTCGCTTAGGGTGCGAGAGGTCCCGAGTTCAATTCTCGGAATGCCCCATTGACTTTTTGAAAGAATATGTTCTACATAGTGTCCTTTAAATCTCTTCTAACCAAGAATTGGTCCAGTGGTATTATATCTCACCGATCATAAGCACAAATTGATTAGCATGCATTTCACTTAACATTCACCAAGAATAGATAACAAAAAAAAAACCATGTTTGGTAGTGAATACTTACACAGTTACACTAATCAGGTGTTGCCAGATCCATCAACAATGATAACCACATTTTGCCAAGTTCACCAAGAACGCAATACTCCAGCAGGGATAGTCTGTATGGAAATTTTCACTGAAACCAAAGGGACTCTTTTGGCGGTGACTAGGCTTGAATTGAGTCACATCATCAACAGGGCATTTGGTCTAGTGGTATGATTCTCGCTTTGGGTGCGAGAGGTCCCGAGTTCGATTCTCGGAATGCCCCATCCATTTTTATTTCTCAGGGGGATTCTTTACTTACAGGAGACCTACAATATCAAACACTTTAGTAATGTTGAATGAAAAGATCATGTCATGCGCAAGATTCCTTGATAACAAGGCCTACATGACATCCATATAGTTATAGCCCATGCATTTTAACTATGAGAAATCAAATTTCAGACAATAAACATCAGATAAGGTTCCTGGTGTCATCACTTGCATTGGTGGCATTTCATGTACTATAATAATAATGAGCAGGGTTTGAAATTTAGAGAAAGGATCCAAAGAACACATTCCCTTTATTGTTGAAACTTAATTACATCAACAACAGGGCATTTGGTCTAGTGGTATGATTCTCGCTTTGGGTGTGAGAGGTCCCGAGTTCGATTCTCGGAATGCCCCGTTGACTTTTTAACAATGTATGTTATGAATGCCAGTTGATTTATATTAGAGGCCTTCCTATCTTTTGGTGCCAGATTTTCAAAGATCACGTTCAAAACAGCAATTGACTAAACATTTCCATAATTTTCCAGCTGTAAATTACTAACATTACCAAGAACATACCTTGCTTTCAGATCAAATGATTCCAACTAGATAACGCAAGCAGTATGCTGCAGCAAAGGAAAACAAGGAAACGCCTAATTAATAAAATTCTAGCAAAAACTCAAAAGAAAAAAGGTAACTGAATTTCCAAAACAGTTGCTTTGAACCAAAGTTCAGTGGTAGGGTACAAGAGATCACGGGTTCAATTCTTGCAATGTCTCCCATTCAACGATGCTTTAATTACATGTTCTTGAACCCCAGCAAGAATAAAAATACTAGGAAACAAAACTTAAAATTTTTGCTCTTATGAGATCGATGAATACAAGTTCTGACAACCCAACAAACATATTTGCCTAGAATTCTTAAAAAAGCAAAAAAAAAAGTCAACTAGGAAAACAAGATCCAGAGGGTATCCTTGTCGTCAGATTCATTGGCTCCTATTAAGTAATGCAACCAGAAATTACTGCCATAACCTATATCAGTGGCTTCCAGACATTTTTTAAATTAGAGAGCAGGACTAGGCATTTAGAGAAAGGATGAATGGGCAAAAGGCATTCTCTTAAATGTTTTAAATGAATGACAACACTGGACATTTGGTCTGAGGTTCAGAGCTTAATTCTTAGAAAACCCTCAAAAGTAGTATCTCATTACAATTATCAGCAATACAGACTGACCTGGAACATGACCAAATAGAGACACCACCAGCCTTCCATTATAACAAGAGATCTATGGAAATTTGCCACAAGATGTCCCAGCACGGTGGAAGCCAGAACTCAGAGCCTTCAGCTATCCATATAAACTACTAGCCTGGTTCCGTATTCACTGGTACAGGGAATCAGTTACATGGGTATTATTACCTTATTGTCTTTTTGTTGAACTTATAGTAGAAGTGAAGATCTAGGAAAACACAATTGAGCAAAAAATATGTTTGCCTACCATTCTGGAGATCTTAAAGTTAGGTTTCCGTTCAAGGAAAGCAGGTGGTCGTTGATAAACCACTGTTGCAGCTCTTATCAAGATTCTGGCAGTTAAACCCATATAACATAATCATTATCTCCTGTTTTATAATCAAAGAGGTGGACCAAATGCTTTTCCCCCATCCACTCAATCTCCTCGGATCTCTGGTTCTCATCCTGATTAAAATATTTTGCAACAACCAATGCTTAAGAGTAAATAAATAATGCAACTATAAAGCATTCTTGATTAAAAAGAAACAAGAGGAACCTTCAGAAAACACAGCTTTAAGATCTTGATACTGACATGCATTACTCTTAAAAAGAGCACCAACGAGACAAAGAAGGACTACGAGCAGTTTTTGATACCTGAGACACAAATGGTTCAAGGAAAGCAACAACATCAACAAGAGAAGGGTCTAAACCAATCTCTTCCTCTGCCGCTCTGGTTGCAGTAATCCCATCATCCTTATCATGCTCTTCTGCTTTACCACCTGGTACAGAAACTTCTCCTGCAATAACAAAAATCCCAGCCCTCATCCATAATGTCACTTCCATTATCCCATCTTCATTATGTTTCTGTACCAAAAGTGATCCTTAAGCACTTCTTGCTTTTCAAACCATTAATTTAGCAGGTTTAAACAGCTAGCTAACTAGTTACAAAGACGAGAACTGTAAATGTTCCTCAAAATAACAGAAAATCCTGCTCAAAAAATCAATATGATTTTGGGCTCAGCAAAACCAAATTCGACAAGCAAAGTACAAACCTGAGTGAGTAGATAACGTAGAAGACCTTTTTAGTGAGGATCACGCGCAAATCACCATCGTCGCCTGCGAAGATACAGATCAATACAGCCGCTCTCTTCGCTCTGAACCTCACCGGCGCCATAGATTCCTGAGACCCGACGTGGGAGATCGATTTCGTGGTGCTCACCTCTTCCGGTGAAGAAAGCGGCGGCTTGTATAATCGCAGCTGCTGTGCCAAGGCGACGAGTCTGGAAGATCCAAATGAGAAGCTTCCCGCCGTCGAGGGCGTAGCTGCTGCTGCTAACTTCATGAAATTGCAGAGAATTTGAAAGGCAGAGCAATCGAATTTTTGCCAATCACACTGAACTTTTTAGCCCTACACCTTTCTTTTTTCCCGGTTTATGTAAACCGAGTAATTAAACTGGTTTAATGTAAGTAAACCAAAAACTCCTCTTTGTATATAGGAGGCACTTTGTAACAAACTTTGTGGTTGAATAACAGAATTTTTTACCACTATCCCTTACCGCCCTTTATAATTGTAGTTAGTTAACATCTTTTTCTGCTATCTCGTATTAACAGAAAACTAGTTCCACCTTGTATTATCATCAAATCGGATTCAAAGTGTTCAAAAATTCACACTCGAGTTGCATTAGCATAACCTATAAAATTACAATGAAATTATGGTCATAACCGTGACTAAGTGTAGGCATGTCAATCGGATGGTCGAAACCCAGAAATTGTCTGGTCTGAACCACTTTTTTTATGGCTTCTATTTGAAAGTTTGGGTTACTCCTATCCAAACAAGACCATATGGTAAAACCAAAATAAATTGAGATTTTATCATACAAGAAGATAAATTTGGCTTGGGATTACTATGAGAGGCAAACAAAAGCATGTATTAAACAAACCAAGAATCACAATCGTCGCCTACATAAACAAATACATGTATTTACATCACAACAGAGACAAAACAGAGACCAAATAAATATACCCTTGCAGTGTACGTGTATACTCTTCTTATACGCAGACGAAGTTAACTTCACTTCACGCTTGGGAAATGACAATCTCCGTGGTTTCACTTTCGTTTCTAGCTCCAGAAAATGGAGCTTTGGCTGGAACTGATGATAGTGACATTCCTCTCTTTGCAGGTGAATTTGGAGTTAGTCTCACTCTTGCTAAGAACTGTCTTTGAGCTCTTTGGTTTCTTAGGAGTCACTGAATATCTTATTTCCCAAGGCAGCAGCAATCCAACGCTCTTTCCAGCTCCAACCCCAATTAGTATTCCCCAGTTCATAACTCCCCAACCACTGACTCTTACCATCGGCTTTCCACTGTTAAAGGCCATGGATTAAAACTCTTTGTTCTCTTCAGTAAACAAGAAAGAAACGGTTTTTTATATACCTGATGAGAGAAAGCATACGCCAAGGCTCTTTCCCGCTTGATCGTCGCTTCTTCCCTTTGAAGTATCCTCTCCAAGATTTCATCTTTTGTCTCTGACCCACCATTCCATTCAACCTGAAATTGTATCACTTCAATGCTCATTTGTCTATGGGATGATCAAACTCAGCCTGAGCTTTAAGCTCAATGAGAGTTTGAGTTAAACAAAGAAACGATGTGTCCCCGAGACTTAGATATAAAAGCTCAAGCTGCCAATGTTTCAAACGCAACATTCTACGTATGCGTTTTACTTCTTTGTTTTGAAAAAATAACATTTTTTTACTCTCTAGTAAAATCTTACCTCAACATCATGAAGTTTTGCCTCAAGCTTTTGCTGATGCTCTAATCTCTTATTCTTCAGTCGCCATTCGGTGACCATGCAAACTTCAAGTAGCCTTTATCTCTGACTGTATTTTACTCCATGAGTGAAGATACTTCAATGTGATCACTGCTTGGTTCTTCACTGAATGTTTCTCAGCTAACAGCTTTGCTCTCGCAATTCCTTTTTAGACGCCGTAAGCTTTTTTCTAGCCTGTCCACAACACAAGATCCATAAGATTTCCAATGTAAACGTAAAACCATGCAGATAAATTTGGAAATAGCATCTCAATGGACCTTGTAGGCTTTAAAAGCAGTCTGAATCCCAAGGTGCAGCCCAATCCTCAGTCCGAATAACTTGTGATGAAGAATTCTTCTTAGAAGCTTTTAGTTTTACAGCAGTAGGAATTCCCTACCACAGAAAAGACTAATATAAAATACAATTCAGCAACTGTTTGTGCAGAATTGTGAAACATACCTTATTGCTCTTGATGCTTCTTTGTTTACCCCTCTTCAATCTAATTATTGCCTTAATCAAATTCCCAGAACCCATCTCAGATTCTGTCAGTTGTCACCAAAACAGCTTGTATGTATGCAAATGCTGCTCTAACCCTGAGATTGAAAGCCAAAATAGTCTGGTTAAAAATAAGCTAATTTCTCAAGGATCAACTACTTCAAAAGAAACTCTTGAGTTCAATGTTCATACACAAAGATTGAATTTTGACTACAACTATTGGATTAAGTTCTTGTACTCAACTACTCATACACAACCAATCAAATACCCAATAGAAAAGTAATATTCAACTAGAGAAGGAGGGAGGATTAAATGAAGTTACTTGAAAGCAAAACACAAGTTCCTTACCCAATGCTATGAAAATCTAAAAAGGTTCAAAATTTACTTGAAACGAGCAAGAAAAAACCCATTAAACTGAACTAGATAGTTAACCCACAGATTAATCAGCAAACTAAAACCACAAAATTGTGTATTCTCCAGATCCAATTCTACAACCATTGAAACCAGCGAAGAACATTCCAATTTTTCAACTAAGGAACTAGAATTAGATACAGGAACTAGAAAAGAAACTCGTAAAGGAACCTGAAAAAACTGGATTTTGGTAAAGAAGACGAACGACGAAGAAGATTGAAGCAGAGAGAATAGAGATTTGTTTGGTGACTGAATGATTAATGGGTTTTTCTGGGTACCTGTAGTAAGGAATAAGTAAAGCAGACTAAAGACTTTAAAAGAGACATCATTACAGCGTCGTGACTTGTGGAGATATTAGCCTGGAATCACATTTTATTTTATTTCACTGATTGTTATAGTATTAAAATGTCACAGTGTCACACCAACAACAGTTTAGTGTTAAAAAATGTTTTAAGATTTGTCAGATTCTTCGACTCTCGTTTTTTTCATGTTGTCTACCGTTTTTTAGAAGCTAATCGAAGAGTTTGTAATTATCACGGAGTTACTCATCGTCACTCGTATATACTACTCTAAATTTAGAAGTTGAACATTAATTACTAAGATAAGATATCAAATGTTGTCCAAAAAAATAAAATAAGATAAGATATAAAAACGTCGAAAACTTAAACCACTTTCGATTATGGTATTTTCTCCTTTAAATGATTTAATACTGTATCATTAAATATCAACTATGACAGCTTAACCGTCTGAGTATGCATGTTTAAAGTTTTGATTTGAAGGCTTGAACCCACCACTGATTACTACTAACAATGTGGTTGTGAGTTAATTGTTTTGATGACCATCAATGTATTACTAAGTGGAGTCCATATTGTATATTGAGGAAATCATTTTATTCATAGTTTTACTAGTATTTGAACTGTTGAAAAATTACCAATCAATAAAACGATTTAACTAAGACTGAAATTACCATAACTAAGACTTGACAAAACCATCACTATCTCGTACCATTCAACTAATCATACCATTTTTCTAAACAACCAAAAATGTTCCTATCAGATTAACATTTTGGTCACCCGTGGGCCATGGTACATTAATTAGAAACGTATAAACCCAAACAAAAAATTATATTATTGTTCAATTACAATATGTACTTTAATTTGATTTTTTTTGGCTTTTCATAATAATTTTATTTTAGTTTAAATTTGTTGACGTATTTGGATATTTAAAATGAATATTATTTTTGCTATCGAGTGGTTGGTAGCAAAATCAAGAACAAAAAAAAAGCAATGTTTTAGTAGGATCATTTGACTTCGGCCGAGGGCCTGAGGGTCCGAAGTTTCCAAAATCGATATTGCACCTACCATACACTCCTTTTATCCATCTACCACAGACCAGGAAACAAAATTAATAGATCTTTTAAGAGAAGTGTCGTATTAAATAATAATTAAGATAAAATTTATGTGGATACTCAGCAGCTGAGCCACCACAACTGTGGTTTTGTACCCTAATTCTAATGAATATCGTTCTAGTTTTAAAATGAAATAATCAGACATATAGATGGAAAGGATCTTGAAAGCCAGTTGACACTAGGAAGCATGGTTGGAGAGACTTTGGGTTTCATTAGGTCATTGTATACTTAATTAGTGTGAGGTATATCAAAAGAAATACATTGTTATATATATATATATATATATAGACAATTTTAATCACCTCAAAACAATATTATTATTTGTGAAACAATATTATTCACAAATGAAATTTAGTTTAAACGAATCATTTGATGTCATGTATTAATTTAGTTTAAGCGAATCTTATAGCCAAGTCCATGTTTCCTTTTGGTTTGGTCTAAGACGTGTTGCCTAGCATGGTTACTATATCATTTAACCTGGTACGGCTTTCTAGTGAATGTTCTGATGACCTCAAAAATGTTAAAGCCTGTCTATTTTTACCAATAAATGAATATATGATCCAGGTCCGTTTCAAAAAATTTAGGTCTTAGGCAGAATTTAATTTCAGGCCTTTTACACAAAAAAAACAAATTTGGGGCTTTCTCCTAGAAGATTTTTTAAAAATTTGTCGTTAAGAAACAGATATAATAAAAAAACTAACATTAGTATATAAAGATATTGGCTAATCCACTCATTATCAAATAGTTTTCAGTTGAAAACTCATTAAACTGATCAAGATTTTTTAGAATACATGACAAAGATGATCATTGATTATTATTTTAGAATCCTTGCTTGTACTTTTGGGAATTGTTTGATATTTTTTATTTTGTTTATTATTTTTTTTATCTTAAATTAAACCCCTGTTTAAAAATTCTAACCGCTGTTTATTTGGGATTTGTAACGATTCATTTGCGTAAAAGGAAACTCAGACTTTTGTCATAAAATCTATAAAGTACAGATCCCACATTACAAAATAAATCTTGGCTTTTTAATCATTGTTTAGAACTTAAATCGAACATTTAAACTTTTAAAAAAATATCTTTTAAAAAATCTGTATAATAAATATAGTAATAATAAAATACTGCATGTGTGAATTTATCAAATACTATTTGATCAGAAATGCTCTTAGACTTTAGATATTTACAAATTATTAACTTTTCACCCATACCTCTTACATTTTACCATCAACCTTTGAAATATATGAAATGAAACTCATAACTAAAAAAAAATTCAGAGAAAAATCCAAGAGTTTCCGAACTATTAATTCGGCTTTAATACTTTCCACACCAGTTACATATATCTATACATATTTTAATAAATTTTTAAAATTTATATTTTCCCTATTTTATTGTATAAAGGGAAGTTCACGGTCTTGAAGTTTTTTAACAATAAAAGTGTAAAAAAATCTATTTAGTCTATTTCAAGAATGGCCTATAACGGATATATATATATAAAGTATGTATTAATATAGGGGTCCTATAATATTTTGCTTATTTTCTGTGATTTAACAGTATAATACCAGACATACATATATAGTTAATCAGTAAAGCAGATCTTCCTTTTTCGTATCACCTTATCCATTAACATTTTTCTACAAACTATGTTTCATTGTTTATATACACAAAATTCAGAGAGGAAGCAAGCAACAAATTAAAATAAAAAATTAATCCCACATTGTGGTGTGCACCGATTCAAATCAACCTATTCTTTAATTCAACCCAGTAGATGAATATTATCAAGTTCATTAGTCAGTGATCTTATTTCCGCTCTTGTCAAAATATATTCAAAGGGAATGTCAACTCTCAATGATCTATACATATATGAAATGGCTATATGTATTTGATTTTACCATTGATAACTTTCAGAACCATTTCTGTGTGTTTTTATAGATCAGAGATGGAGTTTTCAACGATCCTTCATTAAAGCACAATCATTCTTTTGTTTCGCCGCCGTAACGTCTCTCTTGACAATCTCCGTCATCTTCATTTTCTCGTTGTTGTTTGCTCCAAACACTGGAGGTTGGTTGATGTGTTACCGGAAACCGAGGGACGATACCAGCACAGCGCAGAACCACCACGCAAAGGGCTTAGCGCTTCCGTGATTTTTACGTTTCGACCTTTTCTTACAAACCGGATAATAACGACCCACGACAATCAGGAGATAAAGTGTCCGGTTTGCCTACGGTTAATCCCCAAGAATGTCGTGATTAGGTTTACCGGTGTAAACACATGTTTGAGGAATGTATCGGTAAAATTGGCTTGAGTCACACGTAACATATCCTGTGTGTCGCAGAATGGCTGGAGCCGATGGCTGGCACCGAGGATAAAGGTCTTAGAAAAATTAGTATAATTGATGGTTATATATATGTCAAATTTTAATGTTTTCCTTTTGCTAATTGTAATATTTCTGATTTATCTAGACTGTACAAATGACATACCTTAACATAGGCTTTGGTTCATCTACTTTAAATTTTAGATGCTCAATCAAATGAGAGAGTCAATTTTTTATTTTTAGATCAAGAAGTTATGGTTCATTGTCCCTGCAAAAGTTTTTGATTTTTGAGTAACAACAATCGAGTTTGCTATTAAACAGTGTTGGGCCTTTAACGCCTGCTTTATTCATCGTCATCTATATGCTCTAATGTCGAAAAGTTACGATGATGGTCTGCATATACTTACTTATATTATTGCATATAGTCAGGTCTTCAAAA
>CM051376.1:7924905-7934405 GCA_028015245.1 Cardamine occulta | reverse complement strand
CATGCTAGGCAACACGTCTTAGACCAAACCAAAAGGAAACATGTATTTTGGCTATATGATTCGCTTAAACTAAATTACACATGACATCAAATGATTCGTCTAAACTAAATTTCATTTGTGAATAATATTGTTTCACAAATAATAATATTGTTTTGAGGTGATTAAAATTGTCTATATATATATATATATATATAACAATGTATTTCTTTTTGATATACCTCTCACTAATTAAGTATACAATGACCTAATTAAACTCCAAGTCTCTCCAACCATGCTTCCTAGTGTCAACCGGCTTTCAAGATCTTTCCATCTATATGTCTGATTATTTCATTTTAAAACTAGAACGATATTCATTAGAATTAGGTACAAAACCACAGTTGTGGTGGCTCAGCTGCTGAGTATCCACATAAATTTTATCTTAATTATTGGGACATTTAATAATTTCCTCTTAAAAGATTCATTAATTTTGTTTCCTGTCTGTGGTAGATGGATAAAAAAGGAGTGTATGGTAGGTGCAATATCGATTTTGGAAACTTCGGACCCCTCAGGCCCTCGGCCGAAGTCAAATGATTCTGCTAAACATTGCTTTTTTTTTTGTTCTTTATTTTGCTACCAACCACTCGATAGCAAAAATAATATTCATTTTTAAATATCCAAATACGTCAACAAATTTAAACTAAAATAAAATTATTATGAAAAAGCCAAAAAAAAAATCAAATTAAAGTACATATTGTAATTGAACAATAATATAATTTTTGTTTGGGTTTATACGTTTCTAATTAGTGTACCATGGCCCACGGGTGACCAAAATGTTAATCTGATAGGAATATTTTTGGTTGTTTAGAAAAAATGGTATGATTAGTTGAATGGTACGAGATAGTGATGGTTTTGTCAAAGTCTTAGTTATGGTAATTTCAGTCTTAGTTAAATCGTTTTATTGATTGGTAAATTTTCAACAGTTCAAATACTAGTAAACTATGAATAAAATGATTTAATCAATATACAATATGGAATTCACTTAGTAATACATTGATGGTCATCAAAACAATTAACTCATAACCACATTGTTAGTAGTAATCAGTGGTGGGTTCAAGCCTTCAAATCAAAACTTTAAACATGCATACTCAGACGGTTAAGCTGTCATAGTTGATATTTAATGATACAGTATTAAATCATTTAAAGGAAAAATACCATAATCGAAAGTGGTTTAAGTTTTCGACGTTTTTATATCTTATCTTATTTTATTTTTTTTGGACAACATTTGATATCTTATCTTAGTAATTAATGTTCAACTTCTAAATTTAGAGTAGTATATACGAGTGACGATGAGTAACTCCGTGATAATTACAAACTCTTCGATTAGCTTTAAAAAAACGGTAGACAACATGAAAAAACGAGAGTCGAAGAATCTGACAAATCTTAAAACATTTTTTAACACTAAACTGTTGTTGGTGTGACACTGTGACATTTTAATACTATAACAATCAGTGAAATAAAATAAAAATGTGATTCCAGGCTAATATCTCCACAAGTCACGACGCTGTAATGATGTCTCTTTTAAAGTCTTTAGTCTGCTTTACTTATTCCTTACTACAGGTACCCAGAAAAACCCATTAATCATTCAGTCACCAAACAAATCTCTATTCTCTCTGCTTCAATCTTCTTCGTCGTTCGTCTTCTTTACCAAAATCCAGTTTTTTCAGGTTCCTTTACGAGTTTCTTTCTAGTTCCTGTATCTAATTCTAGTTCCTTAGTTGAAAAATTGGAATGTTCTTCGCTGGTTTCAATGGTTGTAGATTGGATCTGGAGAATACACAATTTTGTGGTTTTAGTTTGCTGATTAATCTGTGGGTTAACTATCTAGTTCAGTTTAATGGGTTTTTTCTTGCTCGTTTCAAGTAAATTTTGAACCTTTTTAGATTTTCATAGCATTGGGTAAGGAACTTGTGTTTTGCTTTCAAGTAACTTCATTTAATCCTCCCTCCTTCTCTAATTGAATATTACTTTTCTATTGGGTATTTGATTGGTTGTGTATGAGTAGTTGAGTACAAGAACTTAATCCAATAGTTGTAGTCAAAATTCAATCTTTGTGTATGAACATTGAACTCAAGAGTTTCTTTGAAGTAGTTGATCCTTGAGAATTAGCTTATTTTTAACCAGACTATTTTGGCTTTCAATCTCAGGGTTAGAGCAGCATTTGCATACATACAAGCTGTTTTGGTGACAACTGACAGAATCTGAGATGGGTTCTGGGAATTTGATTAAGGCAATAATTAGATTGAAGAGGGGTAAACAAAGAAGCATCAAGAGCAATAAGGTATGTTTCACAATTCTGCACAAACAGTTGCTGAATTGTATTTTATATTAGTCTTTTCTGTGGTAGGGAATTCCTACTGCTGTAAAACTAAAAGCTTCTAAGAAGAATTCTTCATCACAAGTTATTCGTACTGAGGATTGGGCTGCAACTCGGATTCAGACTGCTTTTAAAGCCTACAAGGTCCATTGAGATGCTATTTCCAAATTTATCTGCATGGTTTTACGTTTACATTGGAAATCTTATGGATCTTGTGTTGTGGACAGGCTAGAAAAAGCTTACGGCGTCTAAAAGGAATTGCGAGAGCAAAGCTGTTAGCTGAGAAACATTCAGTGAAGAACCAAGCAGTGATCACATTGAAGTATCTTCACTCATGGAGTAAAATACAGTCAGAGATAAAGGCTCGCCGAGTTTGCATGGTCACCGAATGGCGACTGAAGAATAAGAGATTAGAGCATCAGCAAAAGCTTGAGGCAAAACTTCATGATGTTGAGGTAAGATTTTACTAGAGAGTAAAAAAATGTTATTTTTTCAAAACAAAGAAGTAAAACGCATACGTAGAATGTTGCGTTTGAAACATTGGCAGCTTGAGCTTTTATATCTAAGTCTCGGGGACACATCGTTTCTTTGTTTAACTCAAACTCTCATTGAGCTTAAAGCTCAGGCTGAGTTTGATCATCCCATAGACAAATGAGCATTGAAGTGATACAATTTCAGGTTGAATGGAATGGTGGGTCAGAGACAAAAGATGAAATCTTGGAGAGGATACTTCAAAGGGAAGAAGCGACGATCAAGCGGGAAAGAGCCTTGGCGTATGCTTTCTCTCATCAGGTATATAAAAAACCGTTTCTTTCTTGTTTACTGAAGAGAACAAAGAGTTTTAATCCATGGCCTTTAACAGTGGAAAGCCGATGGTAAGAGTCAGTGGTTGGGGAGTTATGAACTGGGGAATACTAATTGGGGTTGGAGCTGGAAAGAGCGTTGGATTGCTGCCCGGCCTTGGGAAATAAGATATTCAGTGACTCCTAAGAAACCAAAGAGCTCAAAGACAGTTCTTAGCAAGAGTGAGACTAACTCAAATTCACCTGCAAAGAGAGGAATGTCACTATCATCAGTTCCAGCCAAAGCTCCATTTTCTGGAGCTAGAAACGCAGTGAAACCACGGAGATTGTCATTTCCCGGTGCGTGAAGTGAAGTTAACTTCGTCTGCGTATAAGAAGAGTATACACGTACACTGCAAGGGTATATTTATTTGGTCTCTGTTTTGTCTCTGTTGTGATGTAAATACATGTATTTGTTTATGTAGGCGACGATTGTGATTCTTGGTTTGTTTAATACATGCTTTTGTTTGCCTCTCATAGTAATCCCAAGCCAAATTTATCTTCTTGTATGATAAAATCTCAATTTATTTTGGTTTTACCATATGGTCTTGTTTGGATAGGAGTAACCCCAACTTTCAAATAGAAGCCATAAAACAGTGGTTCCCACCAGACAATTTTCGGGTTTCGACCATCCGATTGACATGCCTACACTTAGTCACGGTTATGACCATAATTTCATTGTAATTTTATAGGTTATGCTAATGCAACTCGAGTGTGAATTTTTGAACACTTTGAATCCGATTTGATGATAATACAAGGTGGAACTAGTTTTCTGTTAATACGAGATAGCAGAAAAAGATGTTAACTAACTACAATTATAAAGGGCGGTAAGGGATAGTGGTAAAAAAATTCTGTTATTCAACCACAAAGTTTGTTACAAAGTGCCTCCTATATACAAAGAGGAGTTTTTGGTTTACTTACATTAAACCAGTTTAATTACTCGGTTTACATAAACCGGGAAAAAGAAAGGTGTAGGGCTAAAAAAGTTCAGTGTGATTGGCAAAAATTCGATTGCTCTGCCTTTCAAATTCTCTGCAATTTCATGAAGTTAGCAGCAGCAGCTACGCCCTCGACGGCGGGAAGCTTCTCATTTGGATCTTCCAGACTCGTCGCCTTGGCACAGCAGCTGCGATTATACAAGCCGCCGCTTTCTTCACCGGAAGAGGTGAGCACCAGGAAATCGATCTCCCACGTTGGGTTTCAGGAATCTATGGCTCCGGTGAGGTTCAGAGCGAAGAGAGCGGCTGTATTGATCTGTATCTTCGAAGGAGACGATGGTGATTTGCGTGTGATCCTCACTAAAAGGTCTTCTACGTTATCTACTCACTCAGGTTTGTACTTTGCTTGTCGAATTTGGTTTTGCTGAGCCCAAAATCATATTGATTTTTTGAGCGGGATTTTCTGTTATTTTGAGTGGAACATTTAAAGTTCTCGTCTTTGTAGCTACTTAGCTAACTGTTTAAACCTTCTGAATTAATGGTTTGAAAAGCAAGAAGTGCTTAAGGATCACTTTTGGTACAGAAACATAATGAAGATGGGATAATGAAAGTGACATTATGGATGAGGGCTGGGATTTTTTGTTATTGCAGGAGAAGTTTCTGTACCAGGTGGTAAAGCAGAAGAGCATGATAAGGATGATGGGATTACTGCAACCAGAGCGGCAGAGGAAGAGATTGGTTTAGACCCTTCTCTTGTTGATGTTGTTGCTTTCCTTGAACCATTTGTGTCTCAGGTATCAAAAACTGCTCGTAGTCCTTCTTTGTCTCGTTGGTGCTCTTTTTAAGAGTAATGCATGTCAGTATCAAGATCTTAAAGCTGTGTTTTCTGAAGGTTCCTCTTGTTTCTTTTTAATCAAGAATGCTTTATAGTTGCATTATTTATTTACTCTTAAGCATTGGTTGTTGCAAAATATTTTAATCAGGATGAGAACCAGAGATCCGAGGAGATTGAGTGGATGGGGAAAAGCATTTGGTCCACCTCTTTGATTATAAAACAGGAGATAATGATTATGTTATATGGGTTTAACTGCCAGAATCTTGATAAGAGCTGCAACAGTGGTTTATCAACGACCACCTGCTTTCCTTGAACGGAAACCTAACTTTTAAGATCTCCAGAATGGTAGGCAAACCTATTTTTGCTCAATTGTGTTTTCCTAGATCTTCACTTCTACTATAAGTTCAACAAAAAGACAATAAGGTAATAATACCCATGTAACTGATTCCCTGTACCAGTGAATACGGAACCAGGCTAGTAGTTTATATGGATAGCTGAAGGCTCTGAGTTCTGGCTTCCACCGTGCTGGGACATCTTGTGGCAAATTTCCATAGATCTCTTGTTATAATGGAAGGCTGGTGGTGTCTCTATTTGGTCATGTTCCAGGTCAGTCTGTATTGCTGATAATTGTAATGAGATACTACTTTTGAGGGTTTTCTAAGAATTAAGCTCTGAACCTCAGACCAAATGTCCAGTGTTGTCATTCATTTAAAACATTTAAGAGAATGCCTTTTGCCCATTCATCCTTTCTCTAAATGCCTAGTCCTGCTCTCTAATTTAAAAATGTCTGGAAGCCACTGATATAGGTTATGGCAGTAATTTCTGGTTGATTTACTTAATAGGAGTCAATGAATCTGAAGACAAGGATACCTTTTGGATCTTGTTTTCCTAGTTGACTTTTTTTTTTGCTTTTTTAAGAATTCTAGGCAAATATGTTTGTTGGGTTGTCATAACTTGTATTCATCGATCTCATAAGAGCAAAAATTTTAAGTTTTGTTTCCTAGTATTTTTATTCTTGCTGGGGTTCAAGAACATGTAATTAAAGCATCGTTGAATGGGAGACATTGCAAGAATTGAACCCGTGATCTCTTGTACCCTACCACTGAACTTTGGTTCAAAGCAACTGTTTTGGAAATTCAGTTACCTTTTTTCTTTTGAGTTTTTGCTAGAATTTTATTAATTAGGCGTTTCCTTGTTTTCCTTTGCTGCAGCATACTGCTTGCGTTATCTAGTTGGAATCATTTGATCTGAAAGCAAGGTATGTTGCGGTAATGTTAGTAATTTACAGCTGGAAAATTATGGAAATGTTTAGTCAATTGCTGTTTTGAACGTGATCTTTGAAAATCTGGCACCAAAAGATAGGAAGGCCTCTAATATAAATCAACTGGCATTCATAACATACATTGTTAAAAAGTCAACGGGGCATTCCGAGAATCGAACTCGGGACCTCTCACACCCAAAGCGAGAATCATACCACTAGACCAAATGCCCTGTTGTTGATGTAATTAAGTTTCAACAATAAAGGGAATGTGTTCTTTGGATCCTTTCTCTAAATTTCAAACCCTGCTCATTATTATTATAGTACATGAAATGCCACCAATGCAAGTGATGACACCAGGAACCTTATCTGATGTTTATTGTCTGAAATTTGATTTCTCATAGTTAAAATGCATGGGCTATAACTATATGGATGTCATGTAGGCCTTGTTATCAAGGAATCTTGCGCATGACATGATCTTTTCATTCAACATTACTAAAGTGTTTGATATTGTAGGTCTCCTGTAAGTAAAGAATCCCCCTGAGAAATAAAAATGGATGGGGCATTCCGAGAATCGAACTCGGGACCTCTCGCACCCAAAGCGAGAATCATACCACTAGACCAAATGCCCTGTTGATGATGTGACTCAATTCAAGCCTAGTCACCGCCAAAAGAGTCCCTTTGGTTTCAGTGAAAATTTCCATACAGACTATCCCTGCTGGAGTATTGCGTTCTTGGTGAACTTGGCAAAATGTGGTTATCATTGTTGATGGATCTGGCAACACCTGATTAGTGTAACTGTGTAAGTATTCACTACCAAACATGGTTTTTTTTTTGTTATCTATTCTTGGTGAATGTTAAGTGAAATGCATGCTAATCAATTTGTGCTTATGATCGGTGAGATATAATACCACTGGACCAATTCTTGGTTAGAAGAGATTTAAAGGACACTATGTAGAACATATTCTTTCAAAAAAGTCAATGGGGCAGTCCGAGAATGGAACGCGGGACCTCTCGCACCCTAAGCGAGAATCACACCACTAGACCAAATGCCCGGTTGCTGTTGTAACTCCATTTTAAATGCCTAAGAGCATGCTGTTAAGATTTCAGCATTTTTGGAAATGCCAATTTGAACCCTCAATTTGTTATGTCTGACATTTGTTATTGTAGGTAATGAGTAGAACCAATCCAGGAAGGTTACTAGAATCTAAGCTAACGCATCTGAAAATAAGGATACAATTTGGATCTTGTTTTCTTAGTTCATTTGATTAAAAAATCTCATAAATGCATAGATGTGGTATCATACCATCAGATCCAATGTCTGAAATTTGATTTCTCACTGTTAAACTGACTAGGTTATGGCCTTTGGATTTGGATCAGAAACATTCTGACTTTTAGATCTTGTTGCTAAGGTTACAGCCCGAATAAATAGGTGATTCTGTTAAAGCCTTTTTTTGCTCGTCTATCTTGTGTTCAAAGAGAGGTCTACTTTCTCTTGATCTTTAGCTGGTTGTTCGTTCTTTGTTAACGAGCCTTTTCTTATTGGTGCAGCTCACTCTTGGAAATTCTTGCAGCATGTCTTGTGGCTGAATCTGAGATTGGAATCAACAAATTTAAATGATCTGATGGAGAGCAAAGGTACATTTCAGATCTTGTTCTATTGTTGACTTTGGAATTTCAATTGTTGAAGTCTTAACAATGCGTTGTGATTAGTTGACCTTAGAAGTGCATGTTGTTTGAATTGTTAAGAGTGGTCTGGGAAAAGACAAGTATAAATATACTTTATTATCTAACAATGCTGAGCTTGCTTTTATCATCACAAACTGTAAAAAAAAAAAATGGGGGCATTCCGAGAATCGTACTCGGGACCCCTCGCACCCGAAGCGAGAATCGTACTCGGGACCCCTCGCACCCGAAGCGAGAATCATACCACTAGACCAAATGCCCTGCTGTTGAGTAGTTGAGTTTAAAGCGCTATATAGAAAAAACATATTAATTCAATGTTGGATCTTGTTTCTTTAGTTGACTTTTCAGTGATGAATATTTTAGTCTTCATAGAATGCTCCAGATCTGATCTGTAGGATCTGTTTCACGACTGAGAGTCTAGGGAATGACCATTGGAAAGTGAATTTCTGGTTGTGGCTGAAAATATTTTACCAATATATTGGTTAGCCTGTGGAAGCTCTTTGGTGAGACTCAATCAGAAGACAATATACTTTGTGACTATTTGTTCAGTTCGCCATTGGCACTGCTTATGTAAAAGCATTTTCAATAGTCAATTTATTCTGAACACCTGCACATGATATTTATGCTAAAAATTCTATAAGATGATGTGAAGTATGTGATTTCCGTGATAATTAGGAAATAAAAGCCACAAGCATATTACTAGACCTAACCTAATTCTCAGTTCTTGATGTAATTAATAAGCTAAGGGAAGGCTATTGTGTAAATTCATGTAAAAAATGCATTGTCCTACTCTTTGATGTTCTAGTGTCTCTAGAGTCACTAATGCAGGTGATAGGACTAGAGGCATTTCTTGTTGAGTTGCATATAGGAAGGTGGTTTTAGTTCTAAGAATATAGGCCAGTTGATCTGATGACAAGGAGACAATATGGATCTGGTTTTCCTAATGGACCTTACCACATAATCAATATTGAAAGCGGTAAGTAGTGTCTAATGTCTGAGATCTGATGTAAAATGTGTAGTTTATGGCCTTGGGATATTTGAAATGTGAAAACGTTATGATCAGTAGAATTTGTTTCTTTAGAATTTAAGGGTGTATCTGTTGAGTTTTCGTAGCTCATACTCAGAATCTGGTTAAAGCACAAAACTATGCATTTTGGTTGCCTTACTTGTTTTTTTCTGGGTTTTAGAACAATAGTCCAAAATTAGTTGATGGGGCATTCCGAGAATCGAACTCGGGACCTCTCGCACCCAAAGCGAGAATCATACCACTAGACCAAATGCCCGATTGTTGTTCATCTAAAGTACCTGTTTTTGAATTTCTATTAAGTTTGTTAACTAAGTTGTTATCCTTTATTTCATTTCCTGCAGCTTCTCGGAGAATCATAGCGGTTTGCTGTGTTGCGTTGTGTCTGATACTATCTGGTTGGATATCTCAATCATATGACCTGAAAGTAAAGGTATGTTTCCGTGATGTTTGTAATTTACTGATGGTATTCTAGGAACTGTTCAACTGTTGAGTTGAACATGATCTTTGAAAATATGCCACCAAAGAACAAAACTGCCAGTATCAAATTTAGCTGGCATATGA
>CM051376.1:7912405-7917405 GCA_028015245.1 Cardamine occulta | reverse complement strand
GAATCGAACTCGGGACCTCTCGACCCAAAGCGAGAATCATACCACTACACCAAATGCCCAATTCTTGACAAAATTATCTTCATATGCTAGAGAAATTAATCAAGGAGATCTGTGTCCACTTAGTTGACTTTTCAGCATAGCAGAGTGACAGTGACAGATCTCATCTGTTTCCATCGATTATTTCAGTGTTCATATGGATCAAATAATATACTACAAGTTAGTTAAAGTATGCTAAATGATATGTTCTCGTTATTTCTAATTCTTGTTTCTTTCGTAGAAGCATTTGACTTCAGTCAAAGATCGCCGGACACACTGCTCTAATAGATCACATATCAAATTCTGAGTAGTACAAGCTTCGGTATCCTTAAGAGCTAAGTGATCCATAACATCAACATTCACCTTACGGAACGAGCAGAAATGCCTAAATGAATCAGACACTGTTGGTAGCTTTCTTAATTAAAGTCCATCGCGTTGTCTGGAACAGTTTGCGGAATTAACAGTGTTTATAATGTTTTTGATTTGTAAAGTACAAATATAATGAAATGTATAGTATACTTGATTTTTTATCTGATTTTTATTTTCTAACAACACTTTCGTTTTAATACATCTGTTTTATGCGCAACAATTTAAGCATGTTCGACAATTTAGTGGTAAATTTGAGTCACAAACAATTAACCAAGGATCCGATCGAGCAAGAATTCTAATAGTAATATATCACTATGTTTGTATCTAGTCCCAAGTATTAGAAAAAACTAGTATTTACTTCAAACAATCTCGTTTCTCTATGCCCTCTAAATCCTAATCCCAATGCATTATAGGGTTTATTTACTAGTTCTGTATGATCCAAACAATATTATAATAATGTAAACGTTAGATATTAATTATGTTATTTGACAATTTTTTATTATACAAACTCAAACAAATAAACTTGAGAGAATGTTGTTAGGAATTCCTATTTCCCTTGGCCTACTCTCATTCCTATAAGAGGATGTTCCTCGGAAACTAATCTCTCTTACTTAGAAATTTGATATTTCAAAATTATTTTACACACACCAAAAAGATGTTTGTTCTGAAAAGTTCATTATTATACACGTGTGAGATAAGTGATCACTGATTCTTAGGCTTTTCAAATCACTTATTGCCAATGGGATGGAATTAATTAACAAATCTTGCATTTTCTCCATCTTTGTCAACCTCTTAAGTATAAATACATGATGTTTATGTCTTTGGTCAACTTAAGTTTGTTTTAATTATGTGTATATTCTATTAAACACATGGAGTTTTTTTTGTCAACAATATACAATATGTGAATTTTAATTTCGATGGTGATACACGAACGATATGGTATATTGTTGATTATAAATGCATCATTTTTGTGATTAACAATTTTCTATAACTTTAAACCAATAGTATTCAATTTTTTTTTTTGAAGTTTACAATTCATCATCATTATCAACTAAAAATGCATTGAAATAGAGAAATAACAAATTTTCGAAACAATTTTTTTTTCTGAAAATATGATTAATAAGGAACAGAGATAATATGTTATACCACAATCAATCATGGTTTAAATATAAGTTAAACGTACTACCCAATAGATTAAATTGAAAGAATCATGTTTTCTTTTTGGAAGTTTGGAATACCACAATCCTACGCATGTACTTGGCTTTTCATTTTTTGTAAGAACTAGATTAGTTCATGAGCTACATATGGACTTTTAAAATTATATATATAGTTTATGATAAACTACCGAGTGCATGAACTAATATAGTTCTTACAAAAATCTCAATCCATACAATTTTTCTTTTTTTTAAGATTAATGATCCATACAATGTTAAAACTATATTATTTTGTAATTAGTTTGATCTATGCTTACCAAAATCTAAACTTGTAAGTTGGGTAGAATGCCTGGAGAGAAAAGATATCGGATTTGTATTTTGAAAAGAAAATTATAACAAGAATTTGATTATTTTTTTGTGAGGTAATCAGGTAATTCCCGTCTTATAATGTTTACGGTGAGAAAGTACATAGAATCTAGTTAGTTTTTAAAAACAAAAATTGTCAAGTCGCACATTAGTTAAACAAAAATTAAGCGTAGGCAAAGAGTATGGAAACGGACAACTGATCGATAGTACGTAAACAAAGAGAAGGATAACAAAAACAAAAATGGAAAGTGGGGAAATTGCATGTGAATGGAAATTAGGACATTGAAGAGAAGGCATGTTGGTGTATTTACTAATGCGAGCATTTAGTGAGACTGCAAAAAATGAGCGCAATTTTAGCTTACAATCTTACAACCTCTCCTAGAACCCATTTCTCTTGCTCCCTCTCTCTGTACCTTTCATTTAATGCATCGCTCGCAACATTATAATATAATGATAGGCTATAGAAGTGTGTATATTCTTTAATTCTTATAGGAAAAGATATGCGCTTATATATATATATATAAGTATTGGAGTGAGTTTATCAATAAAATAAGTCTTTTGTTGGCCGTGTAGCTAGCCATATATATAAATTTATTAGAATCTAGAAAACTAATCTGAAATGTAACCAACTATAATTGTGAAAAACAATTATGATAATGATTTATGATAATACAAACGTTGAATGCGCACAGCAACCGCAGGTCCGCAGTGTATCTTGAAGCTAGTTAGATGTTAAAACAATATATGAAGATTCTTTGTAAAACAAACTTCAAATGTTGAGAAATACTCAATTAAGGTGATATCAGCTTTCGAGCTATTAAACTATACTGTAGTATATTCATGCATTGAAGTAATCGTACTATTTATTGACATTTTGGTTAGGGACAAATTGGTAGTAGCAAAATATGAATCCACAAGGAAGATGAAAACAAAAATAGAAAACTTTAAATCTCTCTCTTATTTTAAAATCAAACACTTATCGGTTCAGTACTATTCGGTATGGATCACTCACCATCCATCATCCCCCACCACCACACACACACACACACACAATTAATTGCTCCTATCATGTACAACTTATAGATATGAGTGAAAGACATGTATATTAATTTGAGGCTAAAAATAAAGAATTTACTATTTGAACATTTGATTTTGAAAGCGATCTTACAAGTTTGCTATATATATGAAACCCCACATAAAGCAAAAACATAAAAAAAAACTCGGTACATCGGTTTAACCATCCATATTTTCTAGATACTGTGTATAATATCTTACTATTTTTATTATTATTTTTTATATATCTTACTATTTAGTATTTAGAAGTGTGAGTAAAACACATAATTATTATTTTTAAATATTATTAAAGTCACTGTGTAATTTCTTTGTTGATTTTAGTTTAAGTTTGTATATGTACTTTAACAAAAAAAAATTGTATATGTTAATAGCTCCAATCTGATTAAATCTCATACACATGTACATGTGTGTAATCGAGGGAGAGAGAAAGATTAATGGCATCTGTGGATCTGAAACCAATTAACAGAAAATATCTGAATATTTGTTGTTAAAATTTTAAATAGAATGAATATTAAATGAAAATGGTAAAAAAAACATAATTGCTTTAACAAAAGAAAGCGAAAGATAATAGGGAAGTGAAGTGGCAGTTTATAAAAAGAAATTGATGGATGTGATCAGTTCTCCGCACTTTCTGCTAAGTGCTACGTTCACAGTTGTGTTGTGTCCCATGCCATTCTTAAGCTGCCTGGATCTTCTCTACGATGTCGCTTCACTTCTTTTATTTCATATTTCATTTCCCTTTTGTAACTAAATTTAATATCATTTTAGTAACAATTTTTTTTACTAATATTTGAAACCTTCATAATTTAATATCACAAGTATATATTTATATATAGTTCTATGGATATAATTATCCAGAAAATAAACTAATTTAACATGTTTTGCTTTATGATTCAATGAGGATATGCATCTTGTGTAAGTTGTGGAATTTCTTGGTTAAAAGGAAAATACAATTATCTTCCAAAAAGAAAAGAAACAAAAAAAAGTATATGTACTTTGTTGAGCTTTTAAGGTTTTCATTCGCTTGTAGTGGTCCCAATATGTAAAACACATGTCAAATTGATTGCTGTTTGAACATCCCACTGAAATCTAGGGTTCCTCCATGACGCCAATAATATTTTTCTAATAAAATTGAAAGAATAATAAACTGTATACCTACGAAGATGTAGAAATGTACCACAACATAAAGATGAAATATCAGCAAACAAACCCAATCCGATAGCTAATTGGAATTCTTTTTTTACTTTAAAATGTAAAATTTAAAAAACTACTTTTCTATAACCAGATAAGACATTTCCAATATCTAGATACTCCCAAAAACAAATGGAAAAAAAATAAGGGGTTTTTTTAATCACTAGACAGTTAGACGTGTATAATAAATCAACACTAAAATGCAGGAGAGAGTTTATTAGTAATTTAGTTTTGGTATATACATTGTTATGGATGTAAGTTATATTGGTATAAGACCGTTAGTAAATTACTTGATTAAAAGCAAGTATATCGTGTTAAATTCTTTAATGAGAATATTTAAATTGTTGCATTGATCGCCATTTCCTGATTCTTCAGCCGAAGTTAAGCTGCAAAGGCCCGAGCACCAAAACAGCTCAACATAAATTATATTTTCTTTTATTCAAAAAAAAAAGAAAATAATGTACTAAATAATGAGAGTATTAATGTATACTGAATTTAAATACTTTATTTTTTGCTTAAAATAAGACCAATTTTTTTGTTTTACTTTGGAATCTTTAATGACCCTGGACCGGTCCTTGGAACGAAAATTCGCTATGTTACATAAAGATTTATTTTACACGAGTGTTTACGGTTATGTGGAAGGGCATTTGTCCAAGGCCACCAAAAATTATAAAATTAGAGGGTAATAATTTTTTTTTGTTAGACTTATGCATTTAGTTTGATAAATGTGACTGGGATCTGTAGGTTTAAGTTTTTAGTTTAGTAAAAGGTGGTTGTCCAAATTTTTCGATCGCTTATTGGATATGGCTA
>CM051376.1:7888852-7912305 GCA_028015245.1 Cardamine occulta | reverse complement strand
GCCAGTTAGTAAACCAAAATGCTTATTGTGCTAAATGGTTTCTAAGCATTGTGCCGTGGAGTGCAAGAAAGATAAACGCAAGATTTCAATTTTGGTTAAAATTGACCTCAACGAAGCAGTCGTGGAAGAAGAGACGAATGGTGGTTGGAGCTGAGATGGGGCTTTTGAACCGCTGAGAAGTGATGGAACCGATGAGATTTTCGGAGCTGAGGACATTTTCCTTGAGTAGTAATCGCCGGAAAGCTCTCTTGTGGTGGGAGTTTTCATGTTGAGAGGTTGTGAGTTTCACGAGAGAAATCGGAATGGTTGATGAGGAAGAAGAAAGTAATATTGAGGAAGAAGAAAGTGATAAGACATGGCGGGGTGGGGTTGGATTTGTGGGACAAACTAATAAATAGTTTACAGTTTTGTACACTTTCAATAACCAAAAAAAATTCAAGTCGTCAACGTTGGACAAAATGACAAATAAATTCGAAATACAATTATATATTGGAGAAACCACCAAAGAGAGTGATAGGCTAGTAGGTTAGAAGGGGTTGGGAAATTCGGGAATTTTGGTATTCAGGAGTTGTTTCTTTATATGTTAGTACATGAGCCACGGTCCCATTTTGTCTTGGGGTATATTAACTCAAAATTGTGAAAGTATTCTGACTTATTAACTTTATAGATCTTTTGAGTAAAATGAGTAATAATGCGTGTTCCTGTGAGGGTTGACAATTCTTAAAAGATTACCAAATTCGACCTGATAATTGGACCATGCTTTAAAAAAAAAAAAGAAAATGGCCTAAAGAAAAAAAAGCTGAAAAGGGAAATTTACATTGTGTAAATTAGGTGTTGTTCCATGATTGGTTCAGATTTACAATACCTAGGCCACTGAATTCTCAAGCAGAAGCCTCTTAGATTTTTTCCAGTCTATTACATCACTATTATTAAAAATGTTTGATCTAATCATATTGTGATGTTATCGGACTATTGGCAGTTTTAATATTAGATCATTTTTTTTGGTTTTGTATGTTGTATGTAAATCCTCTGATAAGAATAAGGAGGATTAACCCACTTTCAAAAAAATAGTGTCTATTATTTATGTTTGCATTCATATTGACGGTTTGAATCCTTCGATCTATTGTAAAATATTGTTTTGATTAATTTACAGATAATTTGGGTATCCATTCCGTTTTTATACTATATTCTACTTTCACTTGAGAATTAGCTTTTTTTTTTGGGGAGATATAAACTAAATTACACAAAATAGTTCTGTTCAATTGATCCAAATAAATCTAGTCTTGGTTTAAAATCGGATTTACAATAAACTGTTTACAGAAATAATTATTTCTAGTAGTCGAGTTCCAGCCACAGTTTATTAAATAAAACTGAATTAAAACTGTTAATCCAAACCTTAATGTAATTGAGTCTTTATCAATTCAGTTTTGTCTGAAAAATCAGACCGGCATCCATAATAAACTTACTTTATATAAAAAAGTCAAATATCTAAAATTTATGAAGTTGTGTAACTGTTGAGAGGGGCTGTGATTGATTGAGCTCACATGAATATGTTAGAGAGATGATTCCAAACACTCACGGGCGAATCGAACAAAAACATTGTGGCAAAGATTCTGCTTGACTAAACAACGTTGTGATTGGATCATTTTTGTTTCGCTACTGTAGCTATTAGATCTAAAATACTGCAAAAATCACATTTTTTATATATTACTTACTAGATAAGATCATGATTTCACATGGGAAGTTGAAAGCTATGTTTATGCAATTACGTTGTAAGTTCAGATGAAAACATATATATATATTATTATTATTAGTCTTCATAACCCATTTCCATATGATTTATTTATTTATTTTGAATATATAAAAATATATACAAATTAAATCGTCTTAGATTTAACTTTGGAGCCTTGGGCGACATACATCATAACTTATACCTCATTAATTTAGAATTTTCATCGGGAAATTCCGACCAATTTTCTGTCAGCAAATTTTCAAATCTAATTTTCAAGCATCTTTTATTCTCCGATTAAATTACATATTTCATCAAAATATCGCTAAAATTGGTTAATCCGGCGAAAATAGTGGTCAGAAGCGTTACACTTATTCTTAGTAGTGGATGGAGAAGAACTTTAATCACTTAACCAAAATCACTTTCGGATCTGGTATATAGATTTTAACTAAAACCAATTAATGAACATGTACCAAAATTATCCGATTTCCCTATGATTCATGCTCTAGTCCATTGGTTTTGTTTCTTGGACATAAAATCGAGTAATCGGATAATGGACTCTGGACCAGCCCATTATTTTTGGTCCGAGAAAAATGGGAAATCACTAAAAATCGGTCCAGCCGATCGAACCAAGTGAACTCACGAAATCTCGGAACCGACGACGCTTCCCGTTAGGGTTCTAAAAACAACGTAACGACGATTAACGAGGAATTGAGGATCTCCAGGCAGTGGACTTTTTTTTAGTTTGTGGATAGATCTATTAGCATACAATGTGTTCGATAAAAATTCCTCTGAGATTTCCTACAACTTTGCTTATCTTTTGATCATTTCTTCGACTTTCACCATATTCTCACAATGAAACTGAGAAGAATCCCTTAATTCTATTTCGAGTCTCGGTAACAGAGAAGCTCTCTTCATCTTATTACTCTTCCTGCTTCCCAATCTAGACAAATTTTCACATCTTCTTCGGGTAACCAAATGCCGCAAGTAAGCTCTCAGAAGCTTAACCAGGAAATCACGTCAAAATAGCTTCGCTTGGTTCAACAGAAATTCGAGATCCGCATCTTTGGCTTTCATAACACCGTTGCAACCCAAAAACCATTAGATTCCATCGCGGATTGGGAGAGCGAAGACTAAAACTCCAAGGAGGAGCCCAATTCAATCTGGGATGATGTAATATAATAAAAAACACTCTCTTGATGTGTTTTGGCGAGTTTCAATTGCATTTCGCTGGATCTTACTTAGATTTTCTTACTTTTCAGTATCACTTGGGACGAGGGTCATATTGGGGATAACGATGAAAGCTCAGCTTTATCGCTTGTTGAGCAACGAGCCTGAATGGTAATAATATCATTACCTTGTTGTTCTTGTTAAAAATGAAATCTTGATTTTGATCTGATTCTATTTGATGTTGCAATTGCAGCCGATACTTTGTCATTCCATTGTGGAGAGGAAATGGTTAGCATTACAATGTTTGCCTGCAAGGTTCAAACTCTAATCTTTTCATTTCATGGTTACATAACAATGTTTGCTCAAGGTTTGTGGTAGCTTTTATCAGAGAGTTCAATTAAATTGGTGAGATTAGCATTGACTTTTTTTACTTAGTCAGGACCAAGTAAGTGAGGCTGAATCTTGGTAGATGTAGCATTATGTGAGTGGGGTTGAATTCGTAGTCCAATGAAGAGTTCTTCGTGTTTATGATCTTATATATAAATTACCAGTTTTATTGTCGGCAGTTCAAGCGCCTCACATGATTTTCACTGGTCTCGAAGACTACAAAGCCAAGAGGAACTCAAGCGTCTCCTTACTTGACTACCACATTCTACACTGAGCTTTCAGAGACGAAGGACTTGGTGTTTATCCGAGGCGATGTAGTGTTCTACAAGCAAACTCACTGATGAAGAGGCGAAATGGATCATGGAGACAGCGCAGTCTTTTTACTTGAACGACACTCGGTACAAGCTGCTTGAGCGGTTCAATAAGCATACTCATGAGTTTGAGTTCAAGGATGTGTTGCAAGCTCTGGATATGCCTGTTCTATAATTTGCTAAATCAGGAAAAAAAACTTGTCTGATTTTTTGACTTCTTGAGACGCCTTGTATTAGAATTGCTTTTGTATGGATAATAAGAAAAACTAGTTCTGGTTGGATACTTGAGATTCGAGAGATTTTGCTCTTAAATAAAAAAATTGAGTAAATGAGACATTTAAATTCCTTTCCAAATCGATGTCCTCCAGGTGTGATAAATCAAGAATACAAAAATGTCGTACTTTCTTGGTTTTGCTCCAAAATAAACATCCGGGGTATATTTGGAAGAATCGATAACTATGGGTGTTGTTTCGCTAGTTTCAGAAAGACCGAAGCGACATCGTTTTATTAGATTGGCCCAACCTCTTGGACATTAAAGATCTTCTTCAAGCCTAAGAAAAGGTCGTGACTCGCGAGTATCCAAAACACTCCGTAACAATCTCAAATCTTTCTACAGTCTTTCAAAACACCATGTACGCTCCTTCTTATCTTCTTCATCTTTCTCCCGCTTTTTTCCTATTATATGTTACAGTGACGTGATTAAATGTGTATAGCTTCTGTTTTCGTCAATTCAACTATCTCTATATATACTCATTTGCTTCCGTTTGTATCAACTCTCAGCTTCCTCCACAATGTCAGAGCAACAGTCCGAAGAAGTTCAGCAAATCGAGAAGCTCTACGAGTTCAGTGAGCGCCTCAATGCCTCCAAGGACAAGTCTCAGGTTCGTCTCAATTTTTTCAACTAGGGTTTAAAATTGAAATCGAACATTCAAATGGAAATGGATTTAGCTTTAGAATTAGTTTGCTTTGTCTCCAATTTTCCCAATGTTTTGATCACTTTAGCTGATTTCATTTCTCGTTTGCAGAATGTTGAGGATTATGAAGGGATTATCAAAATGTCGAAGACGAGTATGAAGGCAAAGCAGCTTGCTTCGCAGCTAATTCCACGCTACTTCAAGTTTTTCCCTAGTCTCTCCACTGATGCTTGCGATGCGCATATGGACTGCATTGATGATGGAGATCTTGGGGTCTGTACCTTGTCTTCTTACAGTGCTCTAGCTTCTTTATAGATTTACACTAAAAGTATAGTTCTAGTTGATGTATATTTGTCCTTGTTTATGTATTTGGGATGAAGCAAAGCTTAGTACTTCTGATTTTCCATAGAATAGATATTTATCCATGCACAGTTTTCAGTTTTCTGTTCTGTTAAATTATCTTTTTCTCTGAGTTAAGCATGTCTTTACTTTTATGTGTAGGTACGGGTTCAAGCCATCCGTGGGCTCCCGCTGTTCTGTAAGGATACACCGGATATTATATCAAAGATTGTTGATGTTCTTGTGCAACTTCTGAATACTGGTAACTTTTGAGATTTTGTTTGCTACACTTTGATATACCTATTTGCATCTTTCTCATCTAACTTAGAAATAAACATGATCTGAAGAGGAACCTGTGGAGCGTGATGCTGTGCATAAGGCTTTGATGTCATTGTTACGGCAGGATCCAAAAGGTAGTCTAATTTGCTTATAGTTATTCTGTTTGAAGATGTTGTTTTTTCTTAAAATCTATGTAGCGACCATGAAAATATTGGTAAATGTGAATTTGTAAATCACATGGTAGATAACTGGTTACTCTTAGGGTACTTTGTCGATCATGCATAGGTTCAAGTGAATAAGTATGATTTCGCTATTGACTATTTGACTAATGGTATCTACAATTCTCTAGTGTTTTACTAATTATTACCCTCTTTTGCTGTAGTATCTTCAACTGCATTGTTTACACATGCTGGGGTTACTCCAACTACTGATGATCAAATTCGTGAAAAGGTCTTGAATTTCATCAGAGATAAGGTCAGAGTTGTTTCTATGTCTTTGTGCTATTTTAAAGGTTCTTGGAATTGCGTAGTGTGACTTAATTCTTTTGATATTCATATCTCATTTCCCCCCACTAGGTTATACCTATTGGGACCTTTCTTTGTAGATATAGGCAATACTGATATCTAGTGCATATTTAGTCAAGTCTTCTCCTATTTGACATTTTTCCTTAAAAATAACAATGGAAGTGATATGTAAAATGTGAATAGTTGGTATAGTAGAAAGTTAAAGGGTTCAGATAACTATGGTCGGCTTGATAGTATCAGAAATGACAGTCTTTTGAGAGGTATGTAATACCTGAGCATATATTCATTGTATATATTTTTTGACCAATTTATATGTAGGTGTTTCCTCTAAAAGGGGAACTCTTAAAGCCTCAAGAAGAAATGGAAAGACATATAACAGATTTGATTAAACAGGTAAAACCATAATCTTGTGTGTATGCAGTTCTTATTATTTCTTCCATTCGCCTTTCTTCTTGCCATTTATTCTGACTCTAATTTGGATTTTCCCAGAGCCTAGAAGATGTAACTGGAGGGAATTTAAAATGTTTATGGATTTCCCTGACAAGTTTGAGTATATTTGGAGGAAAGCTCCTCAAGAAAGAATGCAAGAACTTGTGGAAATTATTGAAGGACAGGCAGATTTGAATGCACAATTTGAAGTAAGTTTGTTGTATTGCATTGTACTATTTGATGTAAATTTGTTGTGTTGCATCATCCTAATATGAACTTAAATTTCTCTGATTGAATAACATAGTAGTACTATTTATTGTCTTATGATTATGTTTCTCTTTCTTCTTGTCCGCTGTTTATCAATTTGACATGTTCTGTGGTAGTAGATTATTTTTCGGTCTGTACAAACTTCATCCTCTTGACAAGAAGCTTTAAAAGATATATCATCTGCATTGTTTCTCTTGAGTGATGTTATTTTCCTTGAACTCCAGTAAATTATCCAGTCCTGGAGCGAATGCAAGGAAATGCCCAAAATTGTGATGATGATAGTATGATCCTAGATAATGAGTCATACGAATTTGATTGTGTCTGCTCTAATTACCATGAAAACATTCAGTTTTAGATTTTTCCGTGATCTCATATGGTGAGTATAATGGTTGGAAGTATGAGGTTCTGACAACCAAATTTAGCTGAGATTGTCCTTGTGCTGTGGAGGTATTACCGAAAATTTTGTTTCCCCAGGTATCAGATACAGACCATATTGACAGGTTGATATCATGTCTGCAATTGGCTCTTCCCTTTTTTGCGGTACGAACTCGGACTTGGTGCTGCTAGTAACTGGATAAAGTCCGTATTATGAACTTTTCTGTTATCATGCTAACTTCGTCCTCTTTTGAATAGAGAGGTGCTCCAAGCAGCAGGTTTCTCAATTATTTGAACAAACATATCATGCCTGTTTTTGACAAGGTATTCTGGAATTCCATTGCCTAGTTATTTAATATTTGTATTGTGTTTCTGTTTATTTTGTATCAGCACATGATCCCTATGTGCTCTTTTAGGCACTTATTTTCTACTCTATTAGACATAATTAAGAATAGTTTATGACACTAAGGGTGTAATTAAGAAAAGTGCTTGTTTCTCTTTTTCGTTCTTACCTTTAAATATCTGTAGAAAAGAGGAGCTTTCTTGGCCTCCATAATAATACCATTTTTGTTTTTTAATAGCTCCCAGAAGAGAGGAAGCTTGATTTGCTCAAAGCTCTTGCTGATATTTCGCCATACACCACTGCTCAGGAGGCAAGGCAAATGCTTCCTTCAATTGTTCAGCTTTTTAAAGGTACCTCTGTTAAGTGCTAGTATGTCATGATTCCTTTGACAAATAGTTCGTGGACGTTCTTGCTTTATATATAGTGTCTCTTATGAAGATTGTTACACTTTTTTTCTTAGTTATACATGCCTGCCAGAAAGACTGGAGAGGAAATGAATTTCACATATGTAGAGTGTTTATTGTATGCTGCTTTCATCACCTTGCCCACAAGGTTGCCAACCATCTTATTTGTGATTTATCCCTTCTCTTTTAGTCTTCCTTGTTTTACTTATCATGTTGAACATATATAGGTTCCAAATGCTACAAACAGCTTGTGCGGGTACAAGATTGTTACCGGCCAGCCATCAGACAGACTGGGGAGGACTTCTCAGGAGTTGAACAAAGACTTCACTGAGAGGTACTATTAATTCTTTGATATGATATCCAAATTTTTGCGAGTTGAAACTTCAATATACCGTCATTTGAAAACGTACATGATGGTTAGTAGAATCTAAGCATGATGTGTTTAGAGTAAAAAAACAATGGTAATCTAGATTAAGAAGAGGTAGGAGAGTTTTTGGTATTTCTTTTTGATGATATCATAATGTTTTTGTTTTTGGGATTTGCCAACCTTTGGTGCAGATTAACCATAGTTGAGGAGCTAACCAAGGCAACAATGAAGAAATTAACTCAAGGAATGACTGAGCACAACAAAGCCATGTCGGCTGCTAAGACAGATGAAGAAAAGGCGAACGTTGTAAGTTCATTAACCTGTAAACTCTCTTCTTTTTTCCCGATGCTATTTGCTTCAGGACTAATGCACCTTTGTTATATTTCCTTTTCCAGAAAACAAAAAGGCAGAATACTACAACTGGACTTAGGACCTGTAATAACATATTGGCGATGACAAAGGTGAACATCTCAACCCTTTGTGACTTTGTCTTTCTTTTCTTTTTTCAATTTTTTTTGGTTAAGCATATAAATTAAACTTAGCGGAATATTTGATATGAAACAGCCATTGCATGCCAAAGTGCCTGCTTTTATCGGAGACACTAATCTCAACCTTTCTTGGAAAGAAGCCACAAAGCCGTTAGCCTCAGCAACAACGACAACAACAATCGGGTTTGTTGCAAAGTTTACTCAATCCACAATCTTTCTGTTGTCTTATATCTGTTGGGATTGTAATTAGTTTTACCTTTGTAATAATACTACAGGGGAAAGAGGCCTGCTAATAGCAACAATGGAAGTGGTAACAATGTTGCAGCAAAGAAGGGACGTGGTTCGGGTGCTATGCAAAGTCAGCTTGTCAACAAGGCCTTTGAGGGAATATCATCGTACGGTGCTGGTAGAGGCGGAAACCGAGGTTGGGGAAGACGTGGAGGTGGTCGGGAAGAGGACAAGGAAGAGGTCGCTGGTAATAAGTAAGCTTCCATGAGAGGATTCCATGACTGTTTCTGTTTTTTCTCTTTATTTTTGTATTCGTCATTGTCAGTACGAGTTTTGGTTTGGTACTTGTTAGGAGTTTGGGGACTTCTCATATCAGAACAGATCCTGTGTTTTCTTCAAAAAATTCAATCATTAGTGAACTTCATTAACTAATATTTTTAGTTCTCAGCTACATAAGATGAGATATCCATTGCATGACTCCATTCCAAGATTACTTCCATGACACGTTTTGTCTTTCTAGCTCTGATCTATGACTCCACGGAGTTAGTAATGGGTCATGTTCCAAGTCTTCTCCCTCAGGGGTGTCTCTTGATCGTAAGTAGACTGTTTTTGTCCAAAATGTTTCAAAAACGTACCTTTAATCATCTTTATAATTGATTAACACGCTTTATCACAAGTGATTGATCTTTCAAAAGCAAATATCAATATGACTTACCAAGTCAACTATAATACTGTTGCCGTTTTAAACGTGATCCTATCAGTCTTCATCGTCCAATAATTAACCTTATGTGGGGTTTCATGTGCTTGAATATAGAGGAAAGTCATCGACCAAATTCCTCGTCAAGTTAACTTCCATGGCAGGTCTTACTCAATTCTTCTCCTTTCTCTCTGTAGCTATGCTTATCTCTGGTGTGAACTCTCGTGTCCTGAATACCTCGATCTTGATCTCTGATGGCGTCCATGGCACCTCGAATTACGATAATCTCACTCTCGATCCTCCAAAGAGCTTGTCAAGAACCGCGTGTGTTCATGTCTACGGGTTTCTTCCATGTGCAGAAAATGTTAGAGGTTATGTCTTCCAAGTTTTCTCCTTTGGGTGTCTCTTGATCATAGGTGACTATTTCTTGTCTGAAGGAAGATCAAAGCTCTTTTTAACCTTCGAGGTCGGGTTCTATGGCGGTATCGTCTTCCTCTTCTTACACTGTTCCCAAGAATTGCCCTTATGCTCTGTAAGGATCATCTTTCTTTTGTTCCCATTAAGAAAATATCTGAAAACATATTTTGGAACTTTAAAAGTTTTTTCTTGTTTTGGGGTTTGATCTCAGCGACTGGACTATCATCGAGTAGCGAGGTTGCTAACTCCTTCCTAGGTGAAAATGTTGGACTTACTGTGGGATACACTGTGTTTGCTCTCACAGTTCAATGGGGAGCTTGTGTTGTGTTTAGTATCACTGGCCCGAGTTTGGACCATTCTGTAAGGAGTACCACTGTAAGAGTTTTTTTTTTTTTTCTCCCAGTTTGGAATCTATTAGTTTTCTCCAGTCAGTAAAATTGTTCATAATTCATTGCAATCATTAAAGAATGTTTATCGAAAAATTATACAGGATGTATGCATCCAAAGACAAAAAGATACTGAAAGACTTTGTTGGTAAGAAGTTAAGGTTCCCTTTTTCTTCTCTTTGAGCAATTTTTTTGGTATGAAGATTTTGTGGTTTATTTCTCTGTAGAAGCAAGCGTTGAAGCGGATCCTAAGAACAAGAAAGCTGCAGGGATTATGCTGTTGAGTCTAGCTCCTTTTCTCATGGTGACATTTTCGGCGATATTTGATTCACATTCTTGGAGTCACATCATTGTGTTGATCACACTGATTTTCTCTGTTTCATCAACCGTAGTCTACTTTATTTACTCGGTGTGAACCCTTTGAAAAAACCTTAGTAAATAAACCCGAGATTTTGATCACGCGAGGTTTGAGCTCATGTCAGAAGTTCATAAGCACTTACAGAGATTTTCACCAAAAAGCCTTATAAATTATGGAGAAGTAAGCAAAGAGAGCTTGAAAAGGTTGTCTAAGACTTTTAGTTCTTTTCTCTCTATATTTTTGAAGCAAGAATGATTTCATTTCAGCTTTCTTACATCGTTGCTTAAATCGGTAGTTTGTTCGAGAAAACTGATACAAACATCGATGGGAAAATACAAATATCTGAGCTAAAAGACCTAACCATAGAGTTTTGGAACTTTGGGAGAATGAAATGTGACATCAATGAGCTTGCTAAAGCTTTTCTTGAGGATTTTGATGGAGACAAAGACGGTGAATTAGTAGAGACTGAATTCGAGGAAGGGATTGCGAGATTGCTCAAACAATACAAATTCAACTTCGATTGCGTAGAGGATCAAAGAGAGAGTCACATTGTAAGGATATATCATGCATCATTCCAAGAGAAATGTCATTTATGGATATTTCTCTAGGTTTCAAAAAGGCATTGGTTATGAAATCATGATGTGTTGCAGGACGAGGTCGAAGTTCTTCAGCTGGAAATACCAAAGCAAACGCTTGTTACAAAATTACTATCTATGAAAACGTTAGGAGCTGCGATTGAAGTTATCTTAGGAATCCTAATTGTCATATTTCTTGCAAAGCCATTTATGATGATCATCGAGCTCTTATCAGTCTCAGCTGGACTTCCTTCGTTCTACATCGTGTTCACGATGATCCCTTTGTCTAAAAACTTAAAGAACACTCTATCTACACGCTTTTGTCGTGGCAAAGACAAGAAAAGAATCTCATCCAATACCTTCTCCGAGGTGAGTTTAGTTATCAGTTATCACAATTAATCCTTACTTGGGTAACCCGTTACACTCTATATAAGACTTGGGTGATAAGATAACTCAAACTTTAAGGGCATTTTTATTGGGTTTTCCACAGATCTACAAAGATGTTACAATGAACAATCTCACGGGAATATCGATCATATTGGCGATTGTATACACACGAGGGTTGACATGGAATTACTCGATAGAAGCTCTTATTATCGTGATCGTCGGTCTCATAATAGGCTTACCAGTCTATATGAAATCGACTTACCCTTTCTGGATGTGTGTTTTGGCCTTTGCTATGTATTTCTTATCTCTTCTCTTTATCTATCTCCGTTTTCATTTTCTAGATAATTACTAAGTTGACACCTTTGGGTGAGACTTAGAGTGAATGAGTAGCGTTCGCTTACTTCAAAACCTTATCACAAAACAATTGATTCGATTAATCTTTACATATATCATCTCTCTATTTTTTTTTGTCAACACCCATTTACATTTTATTATTAGAGATCTAAGAAAATACATTATTGGTTATTTTCTCAGGTTTTTATATTGTTATGAACGAAATGATACATTATTATGTTATTCGTTGATTTATAAAAATATCATTTTGATTGTTTTGAAAATACGTGGTTTTGACAAATTTCACTCGGAAGATTCAATTTTATTGGCCCGAACTACTGACCATCCCCTGCAAACATTATATATTTATATCATATACCACTATGTAGGTTGATCCGGCAGCATGCAGTATCTTTTTTTTTTCTTTACTTTGACGTGATCCGGCAGCAATATCTTAGTATCTTTATTATTTAAAAACCTTTTTTTTTATGTAATCTATTAGTCACAACTTGCACTCTAAGCTTACATAAGTCCAAAATGAATATTAGAACTCGAACGAAGTGCACTATAGCATTTAAATTTTGTCCCGATGGGGTCAACTTAGTTCAGCTCCGAATTTCAAGGTTTCGATGAATAAGCCACATCGTATTTACCAACACAAATAATAAAATATGAAGAACAGAGAGCATTAACCAGCTAATCCTCGTGCATAACAACCGTTCATCAGGAACAGCGTAAAACTTATACAATATAAAAATAACCCACCAACCATACTAGGAGATTTAACATACTTAAAAAAAGAACCAATAATGTTAGAAATTTCACAATTCTGATAACATAATGTTGGATGTCTCGCAAATCTGATGTCTTGACGAGAGTCTTGTGATAAGAAAAGATGGATGGGTCAGAAGAAATAAAGAATTATGACCTTGGATGTTTTAGGGGTGGATGTAGTCATGTAGAGCACAAATTCTTAAATTTTTAGCATTTGTGTTCCGTTCCACTTAAACCAAATCAAAACTTTTTTGATATGCATCTGTTTTGTAATTAACGATATTATGTTGGAATAATCGTTTAAACATACTATTTTTTTTTAAATTCATCCAAAACATTTGCAATATTTCATGGACAGACACTTTCCTCTTATTTTTTAAGATTTTAGTATTTTTAGAATTTGTTTATACGGGTTTTTGTTGACAACATGCAACATATTTTAATCTGGATAGTAACATTTCGGTAGAAGTTCTAGCAACTATTTGGATTTGGTAGAATATCATGTAAATGATAATATTATATACTCTCTTCGTTTAGAAATAAGTGATAATATTATATACTCTCTTAGTTAATTTTTTGTTTACAATTAAGTGACGTTTTAGATTTTCAAAGCATATGTTAGCTAATAGTTACAGTTTTGTCTTTTATGTATTAATATATTGACCAATGAAAAAATTGATGGATTACATTAATTAGAGATAAAATAGAAAATTTAATGATTTTCTTAATATGTGTAAATCATCTAAAATGATACTTTATTTATAAACAGAGAGAATAATAATTATTAAATCTTATGTCCTCTCTTCAATGTGTGAGAGAATTATTTTTTTGATGTGGGAAGTTGAGTTACTGAGTTGGCCTATTATGGACTACTTCAAATGATGACAAAACAAAAAATATCTTGTGTCGCTTATTAAATATGTAAAACAAATAAAACCTTGTCTTTATAACGTTTAGAAAGTGTTTAAATAAAATCTGACGATAAAAAAATACTGAAACTCACGTGATCTGGGCCATTGGTGGTATGGAAAAGATAAACCACGTGGATGGAGAAATGTGAGCTTGCAGTATTCTATATTTTGTTTTTCAATTACAAGCAACATGTAGATTTGAATTCTAGTTCTGTCACAACGATATATTAGTAACACGTACATAATTAGATATTGTTTCGTTTATTATAAGTGATATATATATTAAGCTTTTCTAAATCTTACGATTTGATTTTATTTGTATAATAAAATTAATAAACGAACATATTTTTACTATTATATTAAAAGTAAATTTTGATTTTTACAGTATTTGTAAAATTTAGACATTTCATTACTGTGTTACAATAATAAAATAATGAAAATGTCTAAATTTTACAAATAATGTATATGTATTGATCTTATACCAAAAAAATTAGTGGATACCCAATTGAGTTAAGTATAAAATATTAACATGGTGCTTGTAGATCTCAATTATATAAGCAAGGATACTGTTGTTCTCTTTTCTTATTTTCACTTAGCAAAAGACTCAGTAGAAAACTTCCACTACGTTTGTAGTTATCTCAATAAAAGCAGCTCACATGCAAACATTTTCATTTAAGAGGAGACCCATCTACCCACACTGCCCATTAACCCTCGTCTTCTTTATTTCTCTAGCTCTGATCATCTCTGGTGTAAGCTCTCGTGTCCTTACTCCTGTCCCTCTGAATAACTCTACCTTGATCTATGATGGAATCCATGAAGCCTCGGATTACAAGTTTCTCACTCTCGATCCTCCAAAGAACGTCTCCAAGGCAGCTTGCCTTCATGTCTACGGGTTTCTTCCATGTGCAGACAATATTGGAGGTTATGTCTTCCAAGTTTTCTCCTTTGGTTGTCTCTTAATCATCGGTGACTATTTCTTGTCTGAAGGAAGATCAAAACTCTTTGTAATCTTCGAGGTCGGGTTCTATGGTGGTATCGTCTTCCCTCTTCTTACAATGTTCCCAAGAATTGCTCTTATGATATGTAAGATCCTCTTTCTTTGGTTCCAACTAAGAACTCACCTGAAAACGTTTTATTGTATTATATTACGCATTACTTCATTTATTACCAACTAGTTTTGAGTTAGAAGCTTATAAACTTTTACAATATTTTAAAAAAGTAAACTTTGACAATCTTAATGTATTTTTTATTTTATTTTTGATCTCTTAGCACCTGGACTAGCAGCGACACACGAGGGTGCTCTGTTGATTGTGGGAAACAACGTTGGAGTTACTATAGGACACACAGTTTTTGCTCTGACAATGCAATGGGGAGCTTGTGTTGTCTTTGGTTTGACTGGTCCTAATTCAGACCCGTCAGTCCGAAGAGGATCCATCAAAAGAACAACCTCTGTAAGAAAAGATTCTTTTGTTTCAATCTGTTAGTATAAAAGGTTAACAACTAGTTCTCATTTCAATGAATATAATCTGTTTACAATACAGGATACAAAGAATCCAAGAAGGGGATTTTACAGGATGAAGATACTGAAAAGTGTTGTTGGTATGTTAAGAAGACTGCAGATTACTTCTCTTTCTCTTTTTTCTGTGAAGTCTATTTGATTTTAGTTGTTTCTTTCTCTGCAGAAGCAAGCGTAGATGCGGATCCTAAGAACAAGAAAGCTGCAGGGATTATGCTCCTGACTCTAGTTCCATTTCTCTTGGTGACATTGCCTGATTTATTTGATGCACAATCTTGGAGTGATATCACTATGTTGATCACACTCATAATCTCCTGTTCTTCGACCTTTATCTACTTTGTTTACTCGGTATGAGCTCTCTCAAACAAGAAGTAGAGCTAGGTTCTTACATGTATTTACTTTGTTGTCTTTTCACAATGAGTTCGTTTTGTGGAAATTTGCAGTATTTTGATACGGCAGACCAAAAGAAGAGCTTAGATCACGCCAAGTTTGAGCTTATGTCGGAAGTTCACAAGCATTTACAGAGCTTTTCGCCTCGAAGCCTTATTAGAGATGGACAACTAAGTAAAGAGAGTTTGAAAAGGTTCTATTCTGTTTTCTCCTAATTAAGACTTGTTTCATTTTGCTCTGTTTTAGGCTTTCTTACATTGGAAGTTTACTGCTCTTTTGTAGTTTGTTTGATAGAATCGATACCAACAAAGATGGGAAGATTCAAATCTCCGAGCTTAAAGACTTAACCGTAGAGTTTGGAGTTTTTGGAAGAATGAAATGTGACATCAATGAGTTTGCAACCAATTTATTTGCGGAGTTTGACAAAGACAAAAATGGCGAACTAGACGAGGAAGAATTCGAAGAAGGGATAATGAAGTTACTGAATCAATACAAATTCGATAACCAAGAAACTCCAAGACAGAACAACACATACATTTACAGGACAGCATCTGATTCTGTGCATGTTAGGAACCAGTCGCAGGGCGATGAAGGTGGAGTTTTAAAGCTGGAAATGCCAAAGCAAACACTTGTTGCTAAGTTCCTCTCCATGAGAACCTTAAGAGCTGTGACTAAAGTAATCGGTGGGATGCTAATCGTAGTCTTTCTTGCTAAACCGTTTATGATAAACATTGGACTCTTATCTGTTTCAGCTGGAGTTCCTTCTTTCTACTCCGTATTTGCAGTGATCCCTTTGGTTAGAAACTTAAAGAACACGTTATCCGCACACTTCTGTCGAAAGAAAGACAAGGCAAGAATCGCATCTGAAAAGTTCTCTGAGGTTAGTTTACTTCCCTACCACGCTTCTTCCACCACATTACATTGATGAGAAGAAACTCAAAGTTAAAGAGCTTTTGATTGTGTGTTTCTGCAGATCTACAGGGATGTTACGATGAACAATCTAATGGGAATGTCAATAACACTGGCGATTGTATACTCAAGAGGATTGCAATGGGATTACTCAACAGAAGCTATTCTTGTTGTGATAGTTGGTCTTGCAATTGGCTTACCAGCTTATGTGAGATCGACTTATCCGTTTTGGATCTGTGTATTAGCCTTTGCTATGTATATCTTCTCTCTTGTCCTTATCTATCTCCATTATCATCTTCGAGGTCAGAGCTAAAAGCTTTCCCCTTTTAGCTCTTATCAGACTTAAGAGTTAATCAATTTCAAAAGTGCATTTTCATTTTCATATTTTGAATGAGAGCTTAATAAAGGCCATGTTCCTGTTTTTCTTTTTTTGTTAAATCCATAATTAGATCTTAGATAATGGTGAGGTTTGAGCTCATATCATAAGTTCATATGCACTTACATAGATAGCTAAACCAATATTTGTTTCTTTGTTCTGTTTCTGTATTGTAAAATCAAAAGGGCTTATCACTCTCCAAACTATTGTTAGCTACCATAGTAATTTTATTAGGAACTCAAGTAAAAAAGACTTTACTAAGACTTTTAAGAGTTACAAACAATGAAACAACTCTTCTTATCAAACAAGTCTTGATTCATTGATAAGTCACAAAGTAATCGTGTTGCGTGGAAGTTAATTAATATATCCAAAGCTACATAAGACAAAATTCTTACTAAAAATCTCTATAACTTAAGGCTGAGATCGATTCCATGATCAGAGGATGATTCATATTGGTCACTTGTTCGTTGTTCTTGGTCAGCATTGCTCCGATCACCAGAAGGTAAGAAGCTATAGAACGGCTTCTTACTTCTCCGCTGCATATTCTCATCAAAGTCTTTTTGCTGTTGTTGTTGATGTTGTTGATACTGTACCAAAATGATTTGATGTAACGGTCTAAGCAACTTCATCAAATTAAGACATATATCTAGCAAAATGTATAATAGTAAGATCTCTAATTTTTTTTACCTGTAAGCCAAGGGGGATAAACCTAGTGTAGTGACGTGGAAAACTTGGAATGGAGGTAGGTGAATCAATAGCGATGGGGTTGCAAATTGATGAACCGGAATCTTGAACCGGATTTGTCAAATTCATACCGAATGACCGGTTTTGTATCGCGTCTCTAAAACATACACATCAAGATTAGGTTTTGTAGTATATCAAGAAAATGAGCAAAGCCTAGAAAAACAACGAATTAAGAAACCTTAGGATTGTTGTTGTGGTTGGTCCAACGCTGGTGTCTGTGTGAAAATGCCTTGGCTTCTTTGCATTCACCATCTATGGAAGATATCAAAGAAACAAATAATAAAACATTAGAAAAACGAATGTTTTTATTTTTGTGGAAATAATAAAACATACCTTTTATTTTCTTCATCAAGAAACTGAGAGACAGTATCAACGCAAGATCTTTGGTTTGAAGGGGGCTCTATGAATTGATAAAATCCTCCTACTCCTGGAGATGGATTCGAAAGATTTATCTACAAAATCATGATTTAAAACACAAAATGTTGTAAATTTGTGACATAATTACAGAGACAGTTTAATCATAAAAATCATGTTCTTAAAACCAAAAAAAATTCGTGTTTTCTCTCTTTTTTTACCGTTAGAGAATGCTGCTGCTTCCTCTGAACACCCGGCGCCGGAGGACTCCAAGACCCGTAAGAGAACGGGAAAACCGGTGCTGCAGGAAGCTTCTCGAGCAAAGAAAAATTTGGAGGAATCCTCACTAACTCACAGCCGCCAGTCGCCGGAGCAAAGAGAGTGATCGATGATGTTTGGTAATGAGGGAGTCTTGATCTCTTCTTGAAGACGGATCTTCTCAAGTTCAGCAACACCTGGTCCTCTTCGTCGGACTTTGTTTTTCTTCTGTTTCTTCTGACAAGAACCAGAGTAATCATCATGTTGCAAGTCTCCATAGCTTCCACTACTTGTGTTGTTACTACACATTTTCCTCTCTACTAAAGTTTTTTCTCTTCTTGATATATATATACCCAAGAAAAAGAAATATATCTTTTTCGAGAAATAAAAAAAATGATTCAAATGGGAGAGATTGAAGGAAAGTAAATCTGAGATGAAATCGCCTCTTCTTGCGTAATGAGAGAAGTCGTGGGAAATTTAAAGAAACTCAAAATAGTTCCATGTTTTTAGCTTTCTTAAGATCTCTCTATCTTTCTTATGTGTATGAACTACCTGGAGTTAGAGAATCTACATCGGTTTCCGTGATTTTCTCTCTGAAAAAATATTGTGATTCTCCTCCACCTATAAAATTTTATAATCATTTTAAGTGTCGCTTTCATGAAAAATACATAATTACTTTATAACCCTATAGTTATTAAAGATTAACAGATTGATCTCTTTATTTCTCAATTCAACAATTTTACAAAATGAAAGTTTTCTTCTTTGTTTTTTTTTGGACATCAGTGGACAGTGATAAACAAAATAAGGAAAAGTGAATCATCTACGTTCCCCATAAAAATGTAGGTAATTAATTAGCTTAGTCAATGTGTGTGTGATAATTCGACCAGAATAGGGACCTTTACGAAAAGTGAATCATCTACGTTTTGTTATTAATTTATAATAAGAGTAGGGGCCTTTACGAAAATTTTATTAGTAGAAAAAGAATTTTCTATTTCAAGAAGCTCGAGAGAATCAGAGAACGTTAATGATTAATCGGAAAATTTGGCGGATATTTATTATTTTGGAAATTGAAACTTATATGGTCCCATAAACAAAAGGGCCAATATATAAAACACCACTTGGAGGAGTATTAGTCAACAAGTTTCTTGTCTTTTACTCTTTATTTCTGTTAGAATGTTTATAACTAAAAATATTTATTGGGGAAATAAAATTGAAAACAACCTATATGCATACATGTTCTATCATATAGATCTTTGTTTGGTTTAATGTTTAAGTGTTCCATCATATAGATGTATAGCATATAGTTAGTTTTATTGTATCTATTTGAAAATGAGATTATCATCATATTGGCAGATGGTCCCATACAAAATCTCTGCGTCAGCGGTATAATAGCAAACCATTATTAATTGTTTGGTGTGCTAATTTTCACTTTTCCAGTTGTTTTTTTTGAATATGTAAACATCACAATAATGATGGATCTTGCATATCTTTGCGTCATCTGTATCAAATTATTTTATAAATTGACCTCCTACTTGTAAATAGCCTATACCCTACGACCCAACCTAAATCACGTGCTCAATATTTTCAGAATCTATAATTTTGTAGAACATTACATTGTGCTAGAAACACGATTCATGAGGGTAGTAATCCCAAAATAAACTACAATATAGTTGAGTAACAAATCATCTGAAATTTAGGAGTTGTTTCGCACGATGGAGGATCAACGGTAGCTGAGATTGGACTATACGTTAGGTCCGTCAAGAAATGATTATGCGAATTTGCATGATTTTGTGCCAATGGTTAGATCTCCACCATTCGTATATATGATAGTTAATATCCATAATACACCTCCTTAACATTAATACGTCTTTTTGCCCAAAAACAAAACATTAAAACGCCTTTCGTAATAAGACTTTATAATTCGTTTACAAAGTTTGATGTATTCAGAAAAATAAACAATTTGAACTGAATGCCCTTGATTTGATGTAAACCAAATTACCTTTTAAAGTTACATAGCCTTTACAAATTTCATCTAATTTTGGGTGTAGTTAAGTAAAACTGTTACGTCATAACTCATAACCCCATCATCATCATATAATATATTGAACGTATGATATTCAACTCCTTTAATAAAATGAAAAAAACAGAGGAAAAAATGCATAGATCTGATTTTTAGCGGGACCCAGCAAGATTTCTATCCATCATTTTTGTTTATTCTAACCAACACAACCGGTCAAACCCTCTCTGTAAGGTTCTCTACAACTAGGAGCTAATCGATTTTAGAAAAGAAAAGAAAAAAACAAAGAACAGTCAATAGGAAATAAAAAAACTAACAATTTTAATCTGATGATTTTGAGAAAATGAGAGACTGGGCTTAAATATCACTCACAGCCGTTCCAGAGAATAAGTATTGTATATATACATTGTAAGCCAATAAAGCCATATCACTTACTTCATCTTATATTTTTCAAAAAATAATAGGTAGAGTTTTGTATATCTTATAGATAGATAGGTATAGTTTTGTATATAGCTTCATGAAAGATTACGCACTAATTTGCTATTTCATTTATTTGGAGGCTTAAGATATCTACCAACTGAGAAGGAAGTATAGAATGAAACAACAATGAATCAACCAACCTCATACATTTTCATTGTATAGATAACTCTAGATACTCGAGCTTTAAGTTAAGTCGAATCAAGGACGCAAATTGTTTCGATATCGACAAGGAGAACAAAAAAGGGCAAGCAACGAATGAAATATGAACATTGCATAAGGTGAAAGTGAGAAAAATTTATCGACACATGTCACGTTTCTATGTTTTTCAAATGACACTTGTATTCCTCTCTCTCTCTCTCTCTTTTATACAAGAACCTAAATTACAAGACAACTCCACACACCTGTCGACACATGTCACATGTGTGAGTAGCTACTTCGTGTTTTGGAGACACCACCTCGTACGAGTGCTTCCTCTTGATCCTTTAAGTTTGGATCTCTAGCTTCAAACTGTAATGCACGAAGGACTTCATTAATTTTTCTTTCTACTTGAGACCTTTTGGTTCATAAGGAGTATTATGCTTTTGTCTTCACTTTGAAGAGATAAACTGTTCGCGAGAGTTGTCTTTTAAGCTACCTAGGACCAACGATAGTATTTATTTGCATAGGTTTTTGAAGACCTGACTATATGTAATAATATAAGTAAGTATAAGGTGACCATCATCGCACTTTTCGACATTAGAGTATATAGATGACGATGAATAAAGCATAACAAAGGCCCAACACTGTTTAATAGCAAACTCGATTGTTGTTACTCAAAAATCAAAACTTTTGCAGGGGACAATGAACCATAACTTCTTGATCTAAAATAAAAAATTGACTCTCTCATTTGATTGAGCATCTAAAATTTAAGTAGATGAACCAAAGCCGCATGTTAAGGTATGTCATTTGTACAGTTCAGATAAATCAGAAATATTACAATTAGCAAAAGGAAAAAACATTAAAAATTTGACATATATATAACCATCAATTATACTAAATTTTCTAAGACCTTATCCCCGGTGCTAGCCATCGGCTCAGCCATTCTGCGACACACAGGACAAGTTGCGTGTGACTCAAGCCACCTACCGATACATTCCTCATCAAACATGTGTTTACAATTCGGTAAAACCTTAATCACGACATTCTTGGGGATTAACCGTAGGCAAACCGGACACTCTATCTCCTGATTGTTGCTCTCGGGGTCGTTATTATCCGGTTTGTAAGAAAAGGTCGGAAACGCGGCAATCACGGAAGCGCTAAGCCCTTGGTGTGGTGGTTCTGCGCTGTGCTGGTGGTCGTCCTCGGTTTCCGGTAATACATCAACCAACCTCCAGTGTTTGAGCAAACAAATAACGAGAAAAATGAAGATGACGGAGATTGTCAAGAGAGACGTTACGGCGGCGAAACAAAGAATGATTGTGTTTAATGAAGGATCGTTGAAACCCATCTCTCTGATCTATAAAACACACAGAAATGGTTCTGAAAAGTTAATAATGGTAAAAATCAAATAACATATATACCATTTCATATATGTATAGATCATTGAGAGTTGACATTCCCTTTGAATATATTTGGATTAAGAGTTGAAATAAGATCACCACTAAATGAACTTGATAATATTATCATATTATCAGTTGAATTAAAGAATAGGGTTGATTTGAATCGGTACACCACAAATGGGATTAATTTTTTATTTTAATTTGCTGCTTGCTTCTCTGAATTTTGTGTATATAAATAATGAAACATAGAAGTCGTAGAAAAAAATGTTAAATGGATAAGGATACGAACAAGGAAGATCATGGTTGATTGGATTAACTATATGTATGTCTGAAAAGACATGAGGATTAAAGAAATTCAATAATAGAGGCCGCAAAATATTATAGGGACCCTATATTAATACATACGAGTATGTATATATATAAGTATATAGGCCAATTCTTGAAATAGACTAAATAGACTTTTTTTACACTTTTATTGTTAAAAAACTTCTAGACCGTGAAACTTCCCTTTATACACTAAAATTGCGAAAATATAATTTTTTTAAAAAATTCTATTAAATATATATCTATATAGATATATGTACTGGTGTGGAAAGTAATAAAGCCGAATTAACAGTTGTAAAACTCTTGGATTTTTCACTCTTAAAGTGTTTTTTTTTTTTTTTGAGTTTCATTTCATATATTTCAAATAGTTGATGGTAAAAATGCAAGAGGTATGGGTGAAATGCCAATAATTTGTAACATCTAAAGTCTAAGAGCATTTCTGATCAAATAGTATTTGATAAATTCACACATGCAGTATTTTATTATTACTATATTTATTACACAGATTTTTAAAAATAGGAGTATTTTTTAGTGTTTAAATGTTAGACTTAAAGTTCTAAACAATGATTAAAAAGCTAACATTTATTTTGTAATGTGTGGATCTTTTGTACTTTTATAGATTTTTGAGCACAAAAGTTCGAGTTTTCCTACGTGCAAATGACCGTTACAAATCCCCAATTAAACAGCGGTTAGAATTTTTTAAACAGCGGTTTAATTTAAGATAAAAAATAATAAACAAAATAAAAATATCAAACAATTCCCAAAAGTACAGCAAGGATTCTAAAATAATAATCAATGATCATCTTTGTCATGTATTCTCTAAAATCTTGATAAGTTTAATGAGTTTTCAACTGAAAACTATTTGATAATGAGTGGATTAGCCAATATCTTTTATATACTAATGTTAGTTTTTTTATATATCTGTCTCTTACCTACAAATTTTTTAAAAAATCTTCTAGGGAAAAAAAGCCTCAAATTTGTTTTTTTTTTTAAAAGGGCCTGCAAATTAAATTTGCCTAAGACCTAAATTTTTTTTGAAACGGACCTGGATCACATATTCATTTATTGGTAAAATAGACAGGTTTAACATTTTTTGAGGTTATCAGAACATTCACTAGAAAAAGTTTCTCGTACCAGGTTAAATGATATAGTAAC